>BLKR01011468.1:0-32050 GCA_011170035.1 Teleogryllus occipitalis
GGGGCGACGCGGGGCGACGCGGGGCGACGCGGGGCGACGCGGGGCGACGCGGGGCGACGCAAGGGCGACGCGGGGCGACGCGGGGCGACGCGGGGCGACGCGGGGCCGGACGGGACGGAAAAGCACGATGAAGAGTAGGATGAGCTAGCGGGGTGTGGCGGAAAGGAACGGGTTGGAGGGGGGTGGGAAGCGTAGCGCAAGGGCCTACGGCGCCTAGCGCCCTGCGGGCTCGCGCCCCCGCTCTCTGGGCGTCTCCGCTGCGCCTCCGGCCCCGCCCCGCTCCGCGCCGCCCCCACGCCTCCCCCGCACGGCCGCGTCTTCAGCTCCGAGGCCCTCGCCTTCGCCTGCTGGCGCGTGGCTCTTTCCTCCTCGCCGCCTCGCGCGCGAGCGCGCGTGGGTTAAACTCGGAGCGAAATTAGGTCGCGATTTTCTTCTCCCGTCGTGTTGGGGCGTGTTTTAACAGTGATGCGTGAGCGGAAAAAGTGGTTTGTAGGTGATTTAAAAACGTGTGTTCTGATTGTAAACTTTGTGTACAGGAAGCTCCTTTAGAGTCTGTTAATTAAATGGGTTAAAACCTAGATAATCTCTTCCATTAGTGCTGAATACGTTAAAAAAGGTGATTATTATATTGTTGAAATTTCTTTTTTGCGTTATAGCAGCTGGAGATTATTTTAAAGTTCCAACATGTCACTGATCTTCATGAAATCCTCTCATTATTTCAAAATTGAATTGATACAATTCAGGATTAATGTAATATGGATCCGCGGTCGCTCGGTGGTAGGGCGCTTGCTTCCTGACCTCGAGGACCGAGGTTCGATTCTTCACCGAGGTTGGGATTCTTATCTGGTGATTTCCATTCAGGGTGACTGTAAAGTAGGCTCAGCCACCTTTCAGTGAATACCAGGGTCTGTCTTGGGGATGAAAAAGGCCGAAGCGTGGTGCTGACCACACAACTTATCCTTGTGCCGACGGCGACGAACAGATGGAGCTTTTTACCTCCTCTTTGTGCCACATCTACCCATATGCAATTGCACAAGAGTACACAGCTTTACCTTTTACCAGGATCATATAATTACGTTTCCTGGTGAAAAAATTCTCAATAAACAGAATCATTAAGGACAAGATATATTATAATCTCGTAGAATGATTGTTCACAACCTTCCCCCACCGGAAGAAAGAAAACACGCATCAGATCGCTTTCTTGAGTCATCAATTACGAATTTATTATTTTATATCGCTCATTATGGTTTACTTTTACCTTGCACACAACACTCTGTTTATATTGTTCTGTCCATCTTCGGGGTTGGAAACCCACTACTTTCGGTGCCTCCAAAGGCAGTTGCCGCGTTAGCTCTGCACAAAGTTGCCCAACCTGGGGCAGCATACGTAGTTAGCATTGAAACAAAACCAGCTAAGAGATGCACGATGAACAGAAAATTGCACTGGTTTAAAGAGATTAGAAATGCATTTCGGAAGTCCTTGTAGATTGAATTTTTTTAGGGTTGAAATTTTACATTCTGTAACTTTTAACTTCAAATCGTGATACACACATTACTTGTTTGAAAATATTGTTATTTTCAGTACGTGAGTCGTTGTGTTTTATGAATCAGCGCAGCGATTCAGTTTTGTAACCAGCCTGTAGGTAAATTATTCTCGAATGCCTTCACAACTCGCATAATCTCTCCGGTCAATTACGTTGCCCTGAGAGAGCTTCAAGCGGCGATATTAGCGGTGGGATATTCCGCTGGGAGTTGTTCGGAAACGGGTCCAGCTCCAACTGCGTCTTCCCTCCAAGGACTACAATCGAGGGTCTTTGCCCGCGGATAAAGGCGACTCGAGCGCCAAGTCGACCGCTTGACCTCCTCCATGCGCCGCCGGTCAAAGAAATCACGGCACGCCCACGGCGCCCCGGGCGGCCGCGCTTGCCCCCCCCCTCCTCGCCCCTCCCGAGCCGGCCGCCGCGCCTCGTACTCTCCTCATTCCTCCAGGTCTCTCTTGTTTCATCCAGCTTCATTCCATCCCACCCGGCCCTGACCCATCCTGCCCCGCCCCGCCCATCCTTCCCCATCCCACCCTGCGCTCCATCCAGTTCAATCGCACCCCATTCTGCCCCATCATTCTCATCTCGTTCCATCCTATCTATCTCTCCCCGCACCCGCCTCGCTTCTCCAGGTTCGTCTTGTTTCATCTCGCACCATTCCATCCCATTCGGCCCCGACTCGTTCCAATCTGTCCCGTTCCTACCCGTTCATTCTTCCCCATTCCACCCTGCGTTCCATCGCACCAGATTCCGCCCGATCCGAAACCCCCGCCCCATCTCATTCCATCGTACCCCATTCTGCCCCATCATACCCCATCATAGTCTGTCTCGTCCCATCCTGTCCCACTCTACTCAGCCCATCACATCCCACCCCATCCCATCCCAATCCATCCCACCATTCCATCCCACCCGTCCCTGACCCATTCTTGACCCATCCCGTTCCGACCTGCTTGTTTTTCCTCTACTCACCCTGCACTCCATCCCGCCCGATCCTCTGCACCCGCTCCATCCCATCCATTCTGCCTCACCATACCACAACTTGTCACATCCTACCCCATCTCGCCCCATCCCGCCCCACTCCACCCAGTCCATCTCATCTCACCAATCCCATTCCAATCCCATCCCAATCCATTCCACCGTTCCATCAAACATTAACGGCCTCCAACCCGCCCCGCCTTATCCTACCCATCCTGTACTATCCCCCTTCATCGCGCCTCGGCCCGCCTGCCTCTCCTTCCACTACCACACTCCACCCTGCATTGGTTTTCCTTTCCCCACTCCAACTCGCCACAATTATGCCCCACCTGGCAACACCCCACAGAGTACAGCACTGTTCGTCTACCCAATTCCCTCACCATCCTTTAACTTACTTTGGAATTCAAACAAGACCTTTTCTATTTGCACTACTTTATAAAAGTACTTTCAATTCGAAATCAGATGTCTACACCCTATGTCGCGTCATAGAGTCCGTGGCCAAGTATCTCTGTATTTAAGTTCATAAAAAATTGTACCGCATTTCCATTGAATAATAAACTCAATATCACGATCTCGGAGCCTCAAGAGAAACTGACGAATTTTCTTTTTTAAAGGAAAATTAAATACTTGCGATTATCTTTGCGATAGTCTGTTAGATATTTGGTAAATCGCCGTTTTCATCTATCACTCCTCAGAATGAAAACCCCCATTTTCGCGAACTTCATCCACTTATCATTGAATTCGCACACTCCGTGTGCTCGGTAACACTATTTGTGTCTCGAGATAGACAATACTTGTGAAACTCACTCGCCCTCTGAAAGGTTCTCGGAATCGAAGCTTTCCTTTTAGTGAGAACCAACAACTAACTGGCGCATCGACCACCTCTCTGCAGATGTGCGGCAAATGATATCCTCTTGCAATGCCACTAAAATACACTATTCGCAATGTGAAAAGTGTGCTGACGTGTCTTCCGAGGCCATTCCGATTCCATATCTGGGATTTTTTAGAATGTTTTTGAGGCTTCTTGTAAAGTGGTCTCAAAAAACAAATATCCATTTGAAATCCCCAAAGCCTCGAGTTCATTCAGATCAATTGTAGAATATCAATTTTGAAAAAAATCAGCAGAACGATTTACGCGCCAGCGTTCACCACAATCGGCTGGATGGCAAGAGACAGATGTTTTGCTGTCAAACGATTTTTCGGTATCAAGTACCCACAAAACATGTATTCTGGCTACACCACGCGTTGAAGAATTTTTTTCTATATCTATATTTTCTAGAAGCAAAATTTATCCACTTTTCGTTATAAGGACCCAGCAATAAGAATTTTTCCGCCGAAACGTCGGCATTTTGCGGGGCAAGATTACATAAATTTCTCTTCTCACGAAGTGGAATCTCTCTTCTTCGGAAAGAAGAGAAAGTAAAATGAATGTGTAGCTCGTGTGCATCACTGTACCGCGTTTTGGCCCCTCGCCACCCCCTTCCCCGGGCCCCGGCGTCAGGCGACCGCAGCGTCGGCCGCCTGCCGAAAATGAAGTCGGCTGCGGGGCGGGCGCGCGGCGTCGCGGTCGGGGCCGCGGGCGCCAGACCAATCCCTCAATGACGCCAGAAAATATACTCTAATATTTCTTCATTTATTAACAATAAGCCGCCAGCCGTCCCGGCGAGGGCCGCGGCCCAGACGGCATAGAAATGAGGCGGTGGGCGTGGTGCGGGCGCGGCCCTGCTCGGGCGACGCCGCGGGCGGTACGCTCGCTTCCATCCACGGCCGTCGCGCGCTCGCGGGCCAAGATGGCCGACGACCTAGGACGACCAACGTCTCCGCGCGAGTGTGCGAGTATGTGTGTGTCAGCGTGTGCGTGTCACTGCCGCGTTTCTGACCGGGAAGTCCTAGGTTCGAGTCCTGCCGGCGGCAGGATTTTCGACACTAGCTTTTCAGCTAGGTCGGATTCAGTCGCTGTCTGGAGGAGAATTTTAGCGGCCGGCTGCTCTGATCGCTAGTTTCCGGGGGTTTTCCGATCAACACCAGGCAAATTCCGGTGCTGTACCCTACCAAATAGGCCACGGACCGCGCGCGATATTTCCTTCCTCTTCCGTGTCCTATCCTCTTCCCGTTGCAGCGACTCTGGCCGGAAAGTCTCACTGGCGGCGGATTTTTGTCACGAGCTAGAGATCTAGGTCGAATTCAGAGGGTGTCTGCCGGAGAATTCCAGTGGCCGGCTGCTCTGATCGGTAGTTTTTCGCGGTTTCTCCGATCAATTCCGGAGCAGCACCTCCCTAAAAAACGGCCAGGTTCCTCGCGGAAATACCGTTCGTCATCCTGGTCCTCTCCTCCCTCGTACACATACACACACTTACACTTACAAGCATTACACATGTCGGGTGATCAGTCGGGAGCTTAAGACTTGTCCCGGCTACGGTGGTGCATTGCTGGAGGAGATATCTAAAGGAGGATGTAATCCACGCTAGAAGACGTGAAGGTCGGCGCTGTATCTCACATTCCAGTGGGTAAGGAACACCGCCACCAGGTGTATGTCGTTCACAATATTTATACGCACCGATGGCACTAATGACCATAGCAGTGACGTGCCCGAAAACAAAATAATCAATGAAAGCGAAGGTTGAAAGTTTCTTTACGTAAATAATTGTTTTATTATTTCTCTTATTCGTATAATTTCAAATAAAAAAATTGTCTTTGTTTCAATTTCTTGTCAATTTGAAAATACATAAAACGAGTAGGATAATCGCACAACTTTAATTGATGTACTTCTCCGTAAATTTATTGTTTCAATGTTGGTAATGTAACGTTCTAGCAGTTCTGACCGTACCAATTGCTTCTTTGAATATGCATCAAATTATATATTACTTTAATTGTGATTTAACTGTGATTTTACAACTAAAGTAGAACTTCGTTAAAGCAAACCCCGCAAATCCAAAATTTCGGATAATCCGAACAAATTTCGGGTTAGAGGAAAAATGAAACAAAAAACACCTGATTTGTATTAATTTGATTTCTGAACGAAAAAGCAGGGCAACGTTTTAGCCAACCTAAAACTGAATACTGTACCTAGAATACCCGTTTACAGCAGCGACAAAAACTGTGCTTCAACTCTTCTTAACAATGTACTACTGCATGCGATCGGTTATGTACTGCATTATTGCATATCGTATTGTACTGCGTTGTTCGCATAATTGCCTCTTCCTCATATCGCTAGGCTACGTTGCCATTTTCTCAAATCGCACGATACGATGTCTAGTTATCCGATAGATGATATCCGTCTAGTTATCCGATAGATGTACTTGAATCTGTACGGTATATATGTACGTTTTTTCGGATAATCCGAACATTACCGAAACTGAACAGACTGCACCCCTAATAAGTTTGGAACACCGGAGTTCTACTGCATAATGTTAATAAATTATATATAATCATCCAAAGTACTTACTAGTATATGTTGTATTAGCGTGTGCAGATGAAGCATACAAGCAGGTTTGCAGGCTTACGATATTTCAGTTGCGTTATTTATTTTTAGATGTTGTAGGTTCTGCGAAGTTATGGAAGTAGATAATATGAAATAATTAATATACCTGACGTCCACATCTGAATATTATTCTAGAAACAGTTTATGGTAAAATGGATTTGTTTCTTCACGAGGGTTTATTTCTTGTTTTTCTCTTCACGTTTTTTTCCTTCGTCATCGTAACACAGATCGATAGATTCTAAATTAGAGTTTAGGCTCCGAAGTGACGTAAAGTCCTTCGGACTATGCTCATTTAGTCTATAAAATGTTAAGTCGATGTCAAAAGATAAATACATTCAAGCAGAATTTTTGGAACTCAGTAATCCCTATTTCATTTATGTTCCTTTCAAATTGCTTGCAAAATCCTTCGCTTACACTAATTATATCTTCGAAATGTAACACTTGAAAGGTTATCATACCCAGCGCTTCCCCTTGCTTTCTTCTCAAGAAGAGCTCGCATCCTCATGACTCGTATTGCGTACAGTGCGGCTGAAAATGTATTCGGTAGGTTTCAGAATTTTCCAATATAAGTCGGTTTTATCTGCTCATGTTAACGTTAGTTTCTTACGGAAAGGTCACCTTCCCATAGCAGTATATTATTTAAGTATATCTCTTGGATTTATAATTGTTAAGTATCCTCGGATCAGGTGGTTATGTACGCTCGTATTATTGTGATGCGATATAATATTCCTGAAAATGAAAGTCACACCACGAACACACTTGCATTTTAAAACTTTCACATAATACAATTTGCAATAAAATTTGTTTGCACAAAAGCATGATCGACCAAACTAAATGATTTTGTTCTGGAGAAATTATATTTGCAGTGCATGTAAATCGCCGTAATTTGTAAATGATGTTTTTGTACAGCAACCGCAGAGTAAAAATTGTACGTTATTTTTGTGACCATTTTTAAGCAAAAGATCCATGGAAATTATATAATGTAAAACAGGATTAAAAAAATGTTCTTTAGTGAGCTATTTGGTTAGAGGGTTAAATCTTTAAAATGCAGAGTGGCCTTTGGCGTCCTTCTGCTGTGAGGCATCTGTCGTTCCTTGATATATTTTCTAAGTGGTCATCGTGAAAATTAAGAAACAGATCAATTATAGAAAGTTTGATTAATTATAGAAAATGTCAGATAAGATTTTGCTCTCCTCATATAACAAGCGACAATATAAAAATATAAAAATGGGCAATAAACATCTGAAATAATTGACCATTAAATGAAATTTGCTCTTATTTTAATATACTATACTTCTAATTGGGAATTAAATTATGAGTTTCTACAAACAAATGCAGGAGTTATGTCCAGAACTGACTGAACTGAAACAGTACCTATTTCGAGGAAAAAAGTGTAGTAATGTGTGACTGAATGTGAACCAATTTTCATAGGCATCGACTCAAACTACGTTATAAAATATAGAATACTCAAATTAAGAAATTTTCATTCAATGAAAACAAAAGTGTACAATTTCATTTTTAATTTTGAATAATTTTAGAGAGTAAATGCCCCTCATTTGAATATTTTTACATGACAAATGTTTAGAATATTTTACTGTTATTCGAACATTTCGCAAATTGGGCAGTGCAACAAGTTTTGAAAAAATAGTGTGTAAGCATAATTGTAGTCTGAATTTTCACTTTTTTTAGAAACCACACTCTGTTTAGTCAATACGATTTTCTTCAATTTTTGTAAAACGTAAACGTAAAACATAATATATTTTTACATAGAGGATATTAACCCAATAACATGGGCTATCTGTGCTTTTATTCTGTGTGATAATAGTTTCAGTTGCATTCATTTTTCTTCTCTCCTACAAAATAATTACGCGCTTTTTGAAGAAAGGTGACGTAAACTTTCCTTATAAAGTTTTGATTTGGTTTTATCGTGTTTCCGGGCGCGTTAACTGCTTTCGCCATTAGTCCCGTTAGTGTAGTGCATGCTTTTTGTCGGGAGATGGCGGTGATCTTCCCTCGCTGGATGGCGAGATCCGGCGCCGACCTACCGTCGGCTAGTGGGGTTTCACCCTAACGATGACTCTCCCACCAGCGGGGCACCGCCCCAGCCGGGACAAGCTCTAAGCTCCCGACCCGTCTCGCGGAATATATGGTAGTGTAGTGCATGTTAGTGAAAGTGTGTGTAAGGGGTAGAGGATAGGACAAGGAAGAGGAAGGACAGATCGCGCGCGGCCCGTGGCCCGTTTGGTAGGGTACTGCTCCGGCATTCGCCTGATGTTGATCGGAGAAACCACGGAAAACTGCCGATAAGAGAAGCCGGCCGCTAGAATTCTCCTCCAGACAGCGACTGAATTTGCCCTAGTTGAAAAGCTAGTGTCGAAAATCCTGCCACCGTCAGGACTCGAATCTAGGACCTCCCGGTCAGAGACGCTGCAGTGACACCAGTTGATGCACTGAGCTACCGCTCCCGGTCTTATAAAGTATATCTGAGTTATCAAGAGGAACATCCAACCTATCACAAATTGTGGACGCGACTATACAGCCTGCTCGCGCGTTCGCAGGCCGCGCTGCTCGGCGCTTGTCCCCTCTCGGCGTTTGAAGCGGGAAGAAATATGACGCGCCACAGCGTGGAAGGCGCGGCCGGGTCGTGGCCTCAGGGCGTGGCGGGCAGATGCGGTGGCGGCGACGGCGGCGGAGGCGTTGCCCTCGCCACATGCGCCTCCTCACCTTTATCCTCCTGCTCTTTCCCTTTCTCATTAACTCCATGCCCAACGACGTCCGTATCGCCATCCCCCTCTCCACTACATTCATATCCAGGCCATTGCGAACATGTCAATCTCATTCCATTACGATTCATCTTATCCCTTCTAATCCTCGTAATTCCATCTACCTCTCTATCCTATCCCGTTCCATTTGATTCCCCCTCATCCTATCCAAGTTCCCATCCCTGACTCCTTATCTACAACTATTCGTATCTCATATACATGCCCATATTCTTTCTTTACTTCATATTCGCTCTCGTCGTGGCCTGACTGCTGATGGAAAATTAAAATAAATAATTTAAATGGAATGAGAATATTGCATTTCCATAGAAAAACATTTGATTGTACCTCCAACTAACAGACTATAAGTTTTACTATGAATTTGGTGTCTAATATGCTTGTTAGATTCACATTTTTACATTCGATCTCACTTCATCCGATCCTGCCTCGCTTGCATGCTCGCTGTCACGATCCCAACATTCCGAATTGCAGTAAACATCCACTATGTGATGCTCAAAACATCAAAAACAAAATTTTGGCTTGTGATACTACAGGAGAAAAAATGCTTGTTTTCTTTTCTGGTATTTAATACGGCGTAAAAGCATTGGGAAGTATAACAAAGTTGCAACTTAACACAGACGCTTTTGTGCTAGCGAGCGGCGGTGACAGCTTTGAAATTATTCCAAAGAAATACGATTCTATTTGAAAATATTGGAAATAGAGACAAAGGAATGTTGATTAAATTTTTCTAGATTAGAATCTTATAAGTAACGAAATGCGTGTGTTATTTTTGTACATTTTTTGACTTTGGAGGTGCTGCTAACCCCTGATTTCTTTTCCACTCAATTATTTTGCCTCATAGAAACGATCAGAGAAGGTTTTTTTTATTTTCTTTGTTTTGAAATTCAGTAACGATAATTCGTAACAACTTTCTATACTATAGCCACGAATAGTGTCGAAGGTATGGTGGAGTATTCCCCCTTTAATCTAGTCAGTCACTACCAGTCATCAATTATTGCCTTTTATCCTTTCAGTAGGGGCTCGGCGCCGTTAGATCTCTGGTGCTGCCAGACGGTTATCTGTCCAGGAACCCGTGGTGTCTCGAGTTGCTTAACGTTCATGACTTCTCTGAGAGTAATTAAGCAATTCGGTTAGCGACGTCGAGTCAAAAACAATTCTCATTCCCTCTGTTTCTGTAACATTCTGCAGCAAAACTTTTCTAAATTTGTTTTTGATGTTTTGAATAACGTAGTAAAATTTTGAAGCAATTTAAACTTTACGAATACATGAACGTCCCTTGTAAGTTGCCACCATTTCTCTGATTGCTCCAGATCTTTATTTCCTCTCGTCGTGAGCTTTCGATCGTCTCGTGACTTCGTGCAGCCATGAGACACTCAACTCCGTCCTTTTCCTTTCAGTTCAGCATGCTTTTGTCTCCCCGTCATTGTGTCTCCATCTCGTACTGTTCTACTTATCTTGTTTCCCACTCAGAACCGATGTTGCCGAGGTTAAGGGTTCCCACCTATATTTGGTTGATTTTTTTGGGGCGGAGGTCTTTAATGGATGTTTTATGAGGCTAATTTATTTGTTTTTTGTTTTTTTCGAGGTTATTTGGTTTTTGCGAGGTTTTCTAAAAATTTATTTTATATATCTGAATAAATATATCTGCAATCATCATGATTGGAGGTATATTTATTCAAATATGACTAAGCATAGACACTTATATAAACACTTATAGGCGTGTAAGATTATTTGAAAGAATTACTTCGTTTAAAATTGCGCGGTTGTCACAACCAGAGATAAGAAGAGGGCGACACATTTTATGAAAAAGAACCAATGACGGAATAAACAAGTATTGGAAAAAACGATTTCATTACTTATCTCGCTTTTCCACTCTCCAACACTCTTCCTGCGTTTTTAAACACAATCTAGGTTGCAACCTACACGCCCCTGCCGTCTTACATCGTTTCTGAATCGTCTTCTGACATATCTCTTCATTTTCTACATCATTTTCTCTCTCAACCCACAAATTACGCCATTCGCCATTCACTTCATCCTTGTTTGCATTGGTTTCAAGTATTTATCAGTGTTTTATATTGTTAATTCTTTCCCAACCACCTTCATTCCGTTGGTGTTCACTATAATCCTTCCCTGAGCAAGCACACGGTTTTTGGTTACTTCCTTTTCCCTCAATATATCCTAGCTGAGGTTCTAAATGCCCTGGAGTAATTGTATTCTTGTAGACAATGATACGGAAGACCACTTTGCGAACAATCAATCAGTTTTAGTTTTTTCAAAGAAATTATACCTTTTCCTAGGGAAAATAGAATTATATACTGCATTTTGTCACTTGCTGCCTTTGCATGCAATGCTCAATATATGCCATTGGTTTGTGTCACATCTGCTGTATGCTTCACACCCTAAGTATTTCTTCCTTCTGTATCCACTGCACTCTGTCGTTTCCGTGGTGTTTTATGTATAACTGCGCATTATTTTATATTAAAACAAGTTTTTGCTATTTTCAAACCAGATAATGATCGTCTTAAAAGCACTGCATTAAGCTCTGTACATTATAATCAATCTAACTGAGAAGCCGTTTTTTCATTTGTTTAGTGCGGAGATCGCAAGAAAGTCATGATTGTTTCGTTTCTTATTACCAACCATATTTTTAAATTACAATTTAAAATTTCCCCATTATAAAGCGATAAAAAGAATATAATTTTCGTACTTATTGCTTCAGGAAGATAGATGTACTACTAACTTTTTAGAAACAATGCAATTTTTCCTCACAGGCTGCAGATATGCTGTTGAGACAATCATTACGTAGGCGATTCACAACTTCGAAGATTTATACTCAATAATCACATTTGCGGATGTAATTACCAGAATCGGTCATTAACCTGACGCTTGTGGTCGCTTCCTAGTTCTGCAGAATCCCTCGTAATCTTCCTTAATTTCTCCTAAACTTCTTTCCATGGGTAATCCTGCAATCCTGGAGACAAGCTCTCTTTAGACCATTTACAATAATCTCTAGACCTAGTGGTGCTACAGCAGTACATATTTTCTCGCGTTATTTATAACGGGTACATTAATATTATAATATTGGAAATAATATCTAACTAATACTTCAATCATGGCTTGACAAACTCTCGTTCACGAAACGAAGCGCGGCGAGAATCGAAAAAGTGCGCATCTTTAATTTTCGAAAATTGAAAAGTTTTACTAAAAATGGGATTTCTTACATTGAGTTCAATATATTGTGCTCTATCCTTACAAAAATATTGAAGAAAAAAATATTTTCTCCCGCTGGATTTTGGACTCTAACTCTCAGGATTCCAAATTCAGTTACTTGCCCAATACGCTACGAAGTTTATTATAATGTATTACAGTAAAGATGCTACAGTGAATTGTTAATATTTCGGTAGTTCTTACATCTAAAATATTACGATATACCTGTGGCGATATACATCAGGTTTAGGTGAAAACCACTAATATTGTGATAAAAGTGTGAATGAAATTATTGAAAGATATTGAGGAATAAGTATTAAGGAAGAAATGTAAAGTATGTGTATCTTCCCTATCAAAATGCAATAGATAGAAAAAAATGAACTTAAGCTGTTTTCGAAATTTCGGATGTAATGAAGATTCAATCTATAGTATATTTATAGCCGTATTTCTTCGAGAAAAAATCTTCAGCCATTTAAGGAAGATAAGGTTCTCGAGTTCCCGTTCGATTGGGGAATACCCATTTTGGTCATAGTCCTGAGTATGATTTAGATGAAAGTATTATCTAACTGGCGGAGTAACCGACAAGCGTTTTGGAACTCACACTGTCTCAGTATCAAGATCCCCCAAATCGTGTATTAACATTAAAATTTCAATATATGAAACAAGACAATATAAAGAGGTTTGTGCTACACTTAAATTCTACAATAAATAGACGAAACGTAGTCAAAACGTACTTCAAATTATAATAGTAGACATAATGATTCTGTATTATGATGAGTTGAAGGTATTATGGGAGTGAGTCATTGTAAAATCGTTTTTACAATAGCTGTAAATGTATACATATATTGTTTAATTCATATCACGAATATAAATACTACGGGACATGTTAATCATTTATCTCTGTTAATTTACTTTGACAGCTTTTACAGCATTTGAAGCTACAACTACTTTTTCATCTACACATACAGAATATTTCTGCTGTATCATGCCCATATTTGCAACACTTGAGCACGCTGCACGTAGTGTCTTGCATGCATTGAACATTGTCAATTATGTGAAATCCTTACTCTCCAGCAACTCTCCAATGAAACTTCTAAAAATATGAATCCATCTGACGTTTGCCATGACAATAATGAATATCTCTTATGACACTTGGCTTTTTTATCGAGCGCATGACAACGCTGACGGGCCACAGGGACGTCTGGTCGATAATTGCACACATCACAACACGCCAACGTTTATTCTTCGCTTTTTTCCGTGACTGAAGCGTGAACAATGCAGCACGTGTCTCGGAGGCAGAAGCCTTCGAGCGCCTTCTTCAGATCGACATTGGCTGGTGGATCGGCGCCTTATGGGTCGGATTGCAAAAAATGCGGACAAAAATACCATTCTTTAAGGAAATGAAATTGGTAACCGAATATTTTCGCATATTGATTAGTGGCAGTTTTTACATTTTACTTTCTCACCTTAGTAAAAGGAGAAAGTATTGTAATCGTGCGCCGAAAATCGACGATGTCTCGTCAGAAAAAACTATTGTCAAACCGGGGTAGTGATATAGTGAATAAACATGTCCCTATATTTACTAAATTACTTCTTCATGCACGTTCTACAGTCAGAATTCATGTTTTGTGGGACCTTGATACCGAAAAATCGATTGATGGCAAAAGTGAAACTGTCCGTCCCTCTGTCCATCTGTCTGTGGTCAACGCTTGCTAAAACTTTCGAAACGAGACGATTTTCTCCAAAATTCATATTCCCAGATCGATCTGAACGGCCTCGAGGCCCTGCGAGTGAGTGAAACGGATTTGTTGTTTTTTAGGGATATTTTACGTTAAGTTTAACATTTTCAAAATTTCCTCAAATATTTCTCCAAGTTTTTTATTAAAGTTTGTACTCGGATAGTGTAGAGAACGCTTAAAAAAACTGGTGCGTGTCAAATTTTCGTTGAAATCCCCAAATTTTCGAAAATTGCAAAAGTTCAAATTTTTTTGAGTCTTCCCTACATCTTCAAAACTGAACATAAATTTTTCTCGTGAATAAAATCTGTTTTTCCAAGTCAGATTTTGAAAGAAGGTAATGTACAATTTTTGGGAAATATGAGCAGTTTTCCTGTCATTTTGCTTGAAATATAGGAAATTTTTAAACAATTATTTTTTCAAAAACGTCTACTTTTCTTTTCTTTAAAATTTATGGCACAAAAAATGTGTTGCAGCTCTTTTGAATAAAAATACAATTCTCTCATTTCAAGACCCTAAAATATAATGAACATAACATCGGATGTAAATTAATTACAACTAGGCTTAAAAGAAAGTGTATAAACACGTGTTAAAATTATGCCCAATATCGGATGAAATTCATTCTTTGTTAAGGTAGAAGTTTCATTAAGATTTATCAATTTCAATTTCGAAGCATTTGAATTTCTTTTTTTAAGGCAGCAACAGCCACGTCAACAGCAATAAAACCTTTTTTTAAAATAAGGGCTTTACACACACACACACACACGTTTTTTGACGTGACTATAGACTACGAGGTTGAGTACTAAACGTACTCGGACATAGAGAACCATCAACAGGATGAAATTGTTTATAAAGGAGCCAATCTCTTCCTAGACGTCACTGTCCTTATCAAATATGAATTTTCAGTCAAGAAACGTAATATTAAATTACATTAAATTAAATTCGTCAAAACTCCTAAATACCATATTGAATACCGTCACAACTTGCCTGAAATTTTGTACCCTTAATAACACGAAAATTAATACATTTAATACGCGTAAACGATGATATTTTTTAAATGAAAACAAATACTTCTTATTCCACTGAGTTCCTCAAGGCAAGTGGTATTACGTCCCCAGTGCGCTGTGATGACAGACTCCTGGGCTTTCTACTTGTATTCAACGTTGCACTAATGAAACGCACGAATGAAAGACAGAATCAAATCCTCGTAAAGTTAGAGGATAGGGACGCGCGTCATATTGTCAGTCTCGAGGCTCGTGCTTCGCAAAGACACGCGCATAAAGGCGGCTCCACACATTCGGCATTCGCCGAGCAGCGAGCTAGTACTCGCCCTATCCCGAGCAGCTGACGTGTACGGCGAATGTTCACTCCCTTTGATGTGTCCAAAAGACCGACACGCGGTGGGTAGGGCGAACACCGAATGTTCGTCACTCGGCAAGTGGCAAGCAACTCATCCACACTACTCGGGATTCGGATGCTCGCTTTTCGCCGAATAACGAATGTGTGGAGTCACCTTAAGAGAGACGTCTCACCAATGTGCTTCCTGACAGCTTGGCTTCCGATCAGACGTAAAACAAAGCACTCGACCTGCGTTCGAGAGGCTCTTTTTTATGCACTTCAGATGCAATGTTTCAGTAGGAAAATCTCATACTTTGTTGTGTTTATGTAAATATAATTTTTAGTAATGTTGATCAAAATTTGAGATGGTGATAAATGTTTTCGAGTTTTTGAATTTTAATTCACAAACATTGATGGTGTCTGCAAATGAACAGACGAAACGTACGTTTGTGTCTTAACCTCATATTTTTGTTGTTAACTTGCTGAGATCTGAACCGCCTGAGAAGGTTCAGTGCAACAACTATTGCCACTATAACAGCTCTGACCGGGGGTCCTAGGGTGACGGACAGCGGTGAATTTTCGACACACGCTAAGAATAGCTATGAAAACCGAAGACGAATTCAGTCACTGTCTGGAGGAAAATCCTATTGCTCGGCAACCATGATGGGTAGTTTTGCGTGGTTTCTCTGTCTGCTGTGTGTCGCAGTGCTGTTATAATCCGAATGTATGTCAGAGAAGTACCTTAAAAAACGTACTGCTCGCGATCCACTCGTCTGCATCTTTGTCTGCTTGCACACACTCGCGCGCAAATCTGCGGAGCACTCGCGAACTCATCCCGCTGGGGATGTGTGCCGTTGGACAAGATATCTGGAGGAGGTCCCGCAAGGGGACGTTTAGGTCGGCGTTGGAGGAAACACCGCTTCCTCCCGGCTGTAACACGCACTACACCTATGGACTAATGACCATAGTAGTGGAAGCACTCAAAAACACGAAATACTTATTGAAATTGAAATTGTAAACTTTTCCCATGAGTTTTGTCCATTTTGGGGACTTACAATTGTACCCTACAAGAAAAAATTAAAATTCTGTAAATTAGTTAATGTCTTTAATTAACTGTAATACTGCTTTTGAAATAATGTACTGTACTGACCTATTTCTGTATAATGTACTGACCTATTTCCAACCGCTGATGACATGAGTCATGTAAACTGTAATATCTATCTACGCTTTGCACAAAAATCTTAAAAAATGTAAACAATATATTACCACGCAAAAAACTTACATTGTTTACTTACAGTATAGTCGCCACTAACCTCGCTGTTAATGTGACTATAAAATAGAATTTTCAATAACACCGTACAGCCAGCACATTCGGAGCGCCGTCGGTTCGCCATCGCTCCAAACGCCTGCGAGGAGGATGGAATGGCGCCTGCGCAGGCGACGCCGGGTCAACTTTCTTTTGTTCTCCGTCGCCACCGGCGGCATCACCATCGCAACATCGCGCGTTGACACAATCCTCCCCACAGACCGTATGGTTGCTGCCTCTCCCAGTGGTTGGAATGAATTACAAGATCGTTCCATAAGAGGCCTAGAAACCAAGTCTCCCCCCCTCTCCTCCTCATGGGAAGAGCTGTTTCAGAAAACATTTTAATGAGACGTGGCGCGATTGAATATTACATTTTTAATAATATTCATTTATGGTAATAATTATTTATTTCATATCTCTCTTTAAATCTGCTTACATTAAATTATTTGTAGTAAAAAAAGAAAATGATTACGGTATTAATATTTTTACTTATACTATTTTTCTTACTTCGTATTGTTATGGAAATTCCGTTCCAAACGTTTAAAATTTAAAAATATTTTACCAAAAGTCTGGTTGCTTAAATAAAAAAAATATGTGCGTATTTGAAATTGTATTCCAGTGCCGATTCTGAGAAGCCAAAATAAATATAAAGTTCCATTAAAAAAGTTGAACAAAAATCTTGAAAAATAACCTCACGATAATGCTGTATACCCACACAGTCCAGGATTGAACCATCGACTGTTTAAACCGTATCTTTGTATCATATTCTCGTTTTTAAGCTCACATCCACATTTTAAAAGATGAAAGATTGTAAAGACTTGATTCGTTTGTATTCCAGTGGACCCCAAGAACCATCACGTATCGTCACCGGGAAGTGTTAGATTGAGTTTTGTTGCCATCTTCGTAATTACCGCAGCGTCTATTGTATCTCTCCAGGCACCATTGTCACGTCTTCGTGACAAGCGCAAGGCCTCCCTCTTGTCAATGAATCTGCTATTAACGATTGATACTACCGCAGTCACGTTGACTGAAGGTTGACCGTGAAGTCAAGCGGGCACTTCTAGCTGAACTCAGCTTGACGGAGGGTACATGGTCGACACCGCTTCAAGGTGATTGCCTGGGAGGCAGCATGTCTTCATACTGCATCTTGCTTCGAAGGAGAAATATGTTTGCTCAGGTCATCGATGTTTTTGCAGAATATAATTGCAGTATACCTTAACTCGTCGTTGTTAGCAGACAGTAGGTAGAGTAGACAATTGGCTTTAGTTTTTCAGAAACTAGTGATGAGTACAAACAGTATAATATTGCTTGCAATGACCGGACCCTGAAAATGTATACATTTTCCTATCGGCAAAGACTGTATTACAGGTAATTTTCGAAATTAGTACAACCGTTCAGAGTTTGGAAGTGTGTGTGCAACGCACCAAACCGCTGGGATCAGTTATCGTACTGTTTACATAATTTCAAAATAGAAGATTAAAAAAGAACGTAGATCATCATAATTCTGCACATAAAATTGCGATATTATATTTCGAATCGTTAATAAAACTCCTGATCGAAGAAAATCTTAATTGTAAACAATTTTTCTAACCCAGACATATCCAACCGTCCCCGCACGAGCTACTTGCCCGCCTGGGAAGCCCGGCGCTCCTACGAGCACGGGCAACTTCTCCTGTCTCTGCTCTCATTTCCCCTCCAAATCCAGAAAGGGGCGTACACGCGCAAGCTGAAGCGGCGCGAGGCGTGCACTAATAGCTTCATGCGAAAATTTGTTTGTCAGGTTTGTTCAATCAAACAACCTACATTTGAACTGTGCGTATATTCTTTACTATTCATTACTGTTTCGTGTTAACTTACTTTTTAGATTCAGCTTTGTATATACATTTCTGCCGAGGGACAGGAATATGCTTGAATGGCGAATTCTTTACTTGTTTTCGTTTGGTGTTGTGTTATTAAATCATCCATTTATTGCTTTTAGTAATAATGTGAAATAAATTAACAAGACCCTCAAAATTAATTCTCGCTTGCTGAGGGACAGTACATTTAAAAGGCAAGAAATTGTATACACGTTAGGAGGATTTACATTCAAAAGGCTCTCTAAAACCTCCTAACATGAATGTAGAAAGTCAAAGTTATTGTATCATTTTCAAATAAACACGATTCTGAAACCAAGACACTTTCAAACCAAAAGATAAATTTTACTCTCAATAACAAATTTGAAATCTATTTCATTTTATTTGTTCATTTCTTGCGTTAAACAGGAAATGAGAAGTAATTTAGCTAAATGTGTGACAAAATTGTCAAACAACTTCTCACAAAGACTGTCATGGGCCAGGTATCCAGTGACGTGCTGCTACTCTGCTGCAATTTGTAAAACCATTACTTTTAAATTTCCCGCCAATTTCTCTGGCTGCAGTGCCCACTATTTATCTTGCCAGCAACCTAACCTGTGTTTGATTAACGTTTTAAAGAATTAGTTCCTTCGTTCACTCATGTATTCCTCTTTATACACATTGCGTTTTGGGCATCGATAACACCTCGGAGAAACATTATTATTATTATTATTATTATTATTATTATTATTATTATTATTATTATTATTATTATTATTATTATTATTATTACTATTATTATTATTACTATTATTATTATTATTATTATTATTATTATTGTTGTTGTTGTTGTTGTTGTTGTTGTTGTTGTTGTAATTTTATTTATTCAAAAGCTTAAATACGCTTCGTTCCTGTTAAAAATATGTTACTATTGTAAGTTGCGTCACGAGTACGCGAAACAGATGATTTATGAACGATTGAGTTTGCCGCCCAGTATATGCGATGGAGACAAATGATGAGTACTTGCATCGCCTCACGCGCGTGGCCTTTACTGTTTTTAACATGCCGTGTGCAAAAGATCTTAGAATGGAAAAAGTAGCTTTTCAAATATGGGAAGCAAGCACGAGAAACCGTGTTTCGCTCACGATATGTTAAAAAAGTTACTTTTTGCAGCTAAGAGAACGTTGAGATCGGCCTTTGTTAAGGTTCCGGTAAATGTTGCTTCACTTCTTTCCAAACATCAGTCGCAAATATGAATTCCTTGAAGACGTAAAATAACATTATATATCGCCAAAATGTGAGCATTTGATGTGATTTCTAGTTGAAACAAATGTGTAAAACAGTATCAGCAGTAATTGCCAAAAATATTGGTTTTATTCGCATATCTATGTTCTCTCCCATTCAAAGATATTGGACCCTTCGACAGTCGTCGTAATGTACTTCACTCACCTTCCAAGAAAAACGTTAAGAAATTATCTTGACACCTCTGCCGCTAACAATCAGTTGAACACCACAAAGCACGATTGCGCAGAAAATAACCGGAATGTAAGCGATCTTCGGCGCAGATATGAGATCTCGCGCGCTTACTCAGGGAATTTAATTGCAGCGGCGTGTTTAACAAGTAACAGCTCTCCACTCATCGAGTAGCCGACGGCTTAATTATCCCATTAAGCTAAATCGCTCACGTCGGAGGCTAAAGTCCTAACGCTGAGCCGCAGCCACTCCAGTCATTCGTCAGAGGCACTGGGCGAAGCTGTGAGCTACAGGTTATGCCGTCCGGAACGCCCATGGAATCCGGTGCACTAACAAACAAGAGGAAACTAAAGCAAAGAAGAAAGAAGGAAAGAAAGCGCGGGGAATGCACTAGTTGATATTTAGATACTCGCTTACCGGCAGGAGGCTTAGGTCATAAGTCTTCTCTCATCTGGAAAGTTCTCAAACTTCGAGGGACAAGTGAAGTTGGAGGAGAAGGCATGAGAATAGCGGTGATCGAGATGATGTCGAATACAGAATGATCTGAAATTAATGTTTCTTTAGTCAAATATAGAATTTGACCTGGATCTTTGGCTTTCTGACAATATGCTAGAAAGGGCCGTTATTAATTCCCCTAACACTAAAAGGGGTGAGACTAATTAGGATTAAGAGGAAGATTATTATTTTACTATTGTCATTACTATTTGTCTACTGCACGATTGAAGATGTTATGATGTCGTTAGGATATAAAACCTACTCCGGGTTGCAGCCAGCTACCTAAGGAGCAGATCTAGGAACTGTCCATGCCTCTACAATACTTTGCACAAAATGTATGCAAATAAAGTCTTGCTCTTCCCAGTCTTTTGAATGACCTGGGAGTTTAGCCAACATATTACACGAATTTATAATAATAATAATAATAATAATAATAATAATAATAATAATAATAATAATAATAATAATAATAATAATAAAATACTGTTATTGCTGTTGTTACTACTTCATCTTAGCATTACTAAAAGTGAAACCCTTAAAGGCTGATAAATCGTGAAGGCCTAGTACTCTATTATCCTACGAATTGTCTTGTTTGCTTCCTGATTTTTTGCTAGCCTCCACCGGCGGGGCTCCGTGCAGATGAACCAGCCGGGCGGCTGCCCCCTTCGCCACCACTCAACAGCGCAACTGCCCGGCATGGGAGCAAGTGGCAAAACGTGATCCGGGCGTTATGGTGCGGAGAGGAGGAAAAGAAAGAAATGGCGCGCAGAGATCCGGATCCGAACGCTGGAGATTAAGCAATGTCGACTAGGACATTAACAAAGTGTGATTTAGCTCTTGACAACTCCATATTTCACTCGCGACCCTGACCGACTGTGCCTAACGGCAGCGGCGGGGACGGCGATGGAGCTAGTGGTAGTGGTAGCAGCAGAGGTGGAAAGGGACGGAGATACGTGTGAGTGAAGTCAGCAGTCAAGATAAAGATCTGCGAACACGACACGAAAGAGCAGGAACCATGAAAAGACGAGAAAGAGAAATATTGATTGGTTGGTTGGTTGGTTGGTTATAAATTCCGGGCGCGTCAATTCCGAAGAACATTATTCCCGTAAGTGTAGTGATTGGTTTTATCTCGAGAAGTGGCGGTGATCTCGTCCTCGCTGGATGGAAACATCCGACGCAGGCCTTTACGCCAGCTAGTGGATTTTTCTCCAACCAGGAATCTCTCACCAGCGGGGTGGCGTCCCAGCCTGGACAAGCTCTAAGCTCCCGGGTAGTATCCTGACATGTGTGGGAGTAAGGGGTGAGCATAGCACAAGGAATGGGAAGGAAAGATGGCGCACGGTCCTTGTCCCATTTGTCAGGGTACTTCTCCGGCATTTGCCCGGTGCTGATCGGAGATTTCACGGGAATGTATCGATCAGAGCAGCCTGCTTTTAGAATCCTCCTCCAGATAGCGGCTGAATTGGACCTAGCTATCTAGGCAGCGTCGAAAATCCTGCCAACGTGGGAACTCGAACCTAGTACCTACTGATCGGAAGCATTGAAGTGACATCAATTGATAACCTGAGCCCTGAGAATAATGAAATGTAATCTTGCTTACAGTCCTATACAACGTTTTTGCTATATTATTCGCTAATTGCACGATAAATTATCTTTATTCAAGATGAAGACGTTCGTAAGAGAAAATAAGAGAAAATAATTAATTAAACATAAAAGAGCTTTTCGTTACCAAGACATAAATCCATTTACTGAAATGTCTTGTTTACAATGTTTCATTGTGACAGGCATGGAAACATAGACATAGATTTCATTACATGACTTGTTCATTTTATAACTCGTAAAAGATTAAATCACGTGTTATAAGAACTCTCCTTAATGTGTAATCTGTACTGTCAGAAAGTCAGTTAAAATTATCTGACAAGTGTATATGTGTGCTTCAATATTAGAGAGAGTTTGCTTTTCAAATCTTCAGATAGGAGAACGATGGGGCAATGTAATGAAGCCACGTTTAGTTAAGGAGAGTGAGAAATTCGAAATCGACTCTACGTTAATCTAGCGACTCAACCACATTACAATACACTACACCCACACATGATACAGAAAATCAATTAAATTTAAGCACCATTTGAATACAGGGAGCTTTAAAAAAACTAGCAGAATGTTATACTCTGGATTTCGGTAAACAGTGCAGGCCTGAATCTATCATGTAGGGGAAGTTTATCACGGTGGAGGGCTAAGGCATCACTCGGCCTATACTAATTTTTAGGGTAAAGTAGTTATCGAAAGCATAATAGCAAAGGAAAACCATGTAAATTATATGAATTACTTACCATTTGTACTGTATAATTCTAAAAGACTAAATTGCTATAACGGGTATTGTACCGCAGCTTTTAGGTCAATGACCCCGATCACTCTTCGTCCTTCCCTTATCCTTTGAGGAAATTCTGAGATGGCGGAGAGGATGGATTTGAGGAGATTCTGTTTTTCGATAAAAATGTAGCTGGTCGCGGTTGTAAGTCGACGCCTTCACGAAGGAATAATGGCGAAGCATTTGCCTTTGTACATAGATTTTATTACACGGGAGAGGGTATATTCTTATCAACTCTTGCCAAATCTCTACTAGCTTAACTATGAAAGTAGTCTTCCTATTTATTATTCAATTAAATATGTGTATGAGTTAGGGTAAGGATTCTAGAACACAAGAAAACGTGAACAGATGGACTTTTTCCCATGAGTACGTCACCAGTTTTTAAATATTTTTGTAAAACGTGAGTGGACTGGACACTTACTAATTTTTCGGTTTTGGGTCTGTGGAAACTTTGCAGAGGGACTTATCATCAGTAAGATAATATAATATTGACAACAAATAAGTTCTTATATTTCCACAAAATTATTTTCACAAAGCCAAATAAATTCCTTGGTACTGATGAAAATAAGATACACTGCGCAGAAATGGGGCACAAAGTCTTTAGACACTTATAGTTCTAAAACACATTTGCTAAAAGAGACATTTTAATATTTTATGGGATTTCTCTTGACATGAATAACGGCGTAAAGTCTCTGTGGCTTGGAACTCACAAGATTTTGACCAAGTTGAGGAGAAATATTACTCCATTCTTCTCGTAACGCTGTCGTCAATTCTGTTTTGCTTGCAAATTTTTTTATTTCTAATTATTTTCTCCAGAAAAATCCATAAATGTTCTTTCAGATTTAGGTCCGTGTACTGAGTAGGAGAGTGCAGTTGTTTTGGTGTATTGTAAAATAACCAAGTTTCGTATTGCAAACAGTGTGTTACGGATCATTGTCCTGTTGAAAAGTCTAAACTTGGCCTAAGTTCGTTGAAGCAGCTCTGGCTCTCAAATTATATCTTAAAAAGTCAATGTAGTCATATTGGATCATTATAACGTCTATGAAGTGCAAATTCTTGAGTCTACACCCCCATACTAAGACCGAACCACATCCATTTTCTTTTACGGTCGGAATTAAATTCTGCGGCACGAATTCTATGTCCTTTTTCCTCCGCACTAAACGCCGACTATTCGTTCCAAAAACGGAGAATTGGCTCTCATCTGAAAAGGTGATATGTGGTCGGGAGAAAGGTGATATTTGGTATTTACCAAATATCACCTTTTCGGATGAGAGCCAATTCTCCGTTTTTGGAACGAATAGTCGGGAGCAATCTAGTTAGAATAAATTTATTTTTCCTCTTAATTTTCTGACGCCTACAACTCAAATCAGAGTTATTATTGTGTGAAGAGAACAGGTGTCCATTCACTCCTTACACTAACTGTAAATAAAAAAATAAATAAAAGCACACTTCCCGGCTCGTCTCACCTACCGAGTCTGCTCTTCCCTGCTCTCGGCTCGACGTACGAAGGCAGGCAGTAGACAGCGTCGGGAATGAGCCGTTCGCGGATCTACCCGGGTTCATTGAAATAAACGGTTTCTCACATCGCCCGTCGGCAGTGACCCTGAGCGGCGGCTGCTGCTGCTGTGGCCACGGCGGCAGCCTTCACGGAACGCTACACTTAACAGTTCATTAAACAACAAAGGCGTTGGATCGCGCGGGCGTGTTGGTCTGTCACAAATCACGCTGCCGCGTGATCAAGGCGACGTGGGTGCCGCCGACGAGTGACTCGATCGCCAGAGATCGCGGGATTCCTCAAAGAGCGATCGGAGTAGAGTTCGCGCGGATTTTCTTTTATTTTTCTTCGCGTCAAGTTTAGTAGAACCAACACTGTTAGCGAGGATCGTAAGGCTCGTACGTATCAGTGATTGGGAAGAGGCAGGTTCGATCTCGGCATGGAAATAGATACTTACTTAATGTGTTTTAATATCTAGTAATGAGTGTGGCGCTGCCGGAGTCGAAATAGTGGGATGATTGCTGTGGTCAGTGATTTTCGTGGTTTGCCTGATCACTTCCAGGTCATTGCCACTCTATTCAACGGGTCACGGGTGACGCATGTGAACTTTCCTTATTATCATTATCTTTATCATCTGTATTATTATTATTATTATTATTATTATTATTATTATTATTATTATTATTATTATTATTATAGGGCTAGGCAGATCTAGAGCTATCGGTGCCTCTATGACACTGCAAAAAATGTGGGCTGTTCCAAAAAAAGCAATGTCTTGCACTTTTCAGTCCTTCAAATGTCCTGAGAGTTTAGATTTTACACAAATTTTGCGGAACAAATCCCAGAGCTCCGATATATCGAAACAACCTGTGCTTTTACGCCCCACATTCGGCTGATCTCGATTTCTAAGCTCTTGTATTTTATTATTATTATTATTATTATTATTATTATTATTATTGTTATTGTTGTAGTTGTTATTATCAGTATTAGTCATTCGAGTGGCTCATGGGCAGCTTGACAGCTTTCTGTGAGGCAGTCCTGGTTTCGATTCCCACCCGGACAAAAATAAAGGTGTAAAATGTCAATGTATAATGTCTTTCTCACTCATATCATCTCAGTTTACAGAGCTGTTTAACGAAAGAAAAATCGCAGAGAGGCCAAGTAAAGCTGAGTACGATGATGAGAATACGTCAAGCTTACCACATGTCTCCCTACCCCTAAACGTGGATAATAAATAGAAACAGGGCCCAGGCCTGCGAACACCGCTAACTTAATCCGAAACTAAAATGCCAAATACTTTTTCACCATCCTCACTCTCTCAATCTCGACTAGCACGCTGTTGGGGAGTGCCTCCAGTTCTAAACCACCTAACATAATCGACATACAGTGGCGGGGAGGCCTTTCGGGCCCTACAATTGCGTGGGACTAAAGGGAGGAAAAATACGAAGAAAACATAAAAAACTGCGTGTGAGGTTCGGGAGGGAGAAAAGCTGCATTAGTGTTCAGAAGCAAAGAAAGAGACCATCTCAGCTTTACCTCAATCGATAAAGAGATTAACAACGCCATCGAGATAGTGTCATTAACCTAGAACTTGTTTACAATAGCATTGTAATCATAATTTTCTTTTATATTCTTTTATTTACGTAAAAAGTTAATGAATGTCAGTATGTTCTGGAATAACTTTTCAATCATTTT
The DNA here is from genome assembly GCA_011170035.1 of Teleogryllus occipitalis. Classification (NCBI taxonomy): domain Eukaryota; kingdom Metazoa; phylum Arthropoda; class Insecta; order Orthoptera; family Gryllidae; genus Teleogryllus; species Teleogryllus occipitalis. The sequence continues at coordinate 25,722 of BLKR01011468.1, forward strand.
TAATGAAATTTAGTGTTCTGATACACCTTAAATTGCAATTGTCTTAAATGGCACTTTTACTTCAAAAATCTATCATTATTATTTTTTCAACTTGGTTTTATTCAATCCGCATTACATGTAGAAATTGGCGAGCATCGGTGCGGGCTAGCTGGACTGGAGAAAAGAGCATGGGTGGGGTGAGACGGGGCGCGGCGGGACAAGGCGGGGTTGGTCCAGAGTTAACAAAGCCGGATGAGGGGGAGCCAAACTGCGCTGTATTCATGCATATATCGTGAACACAGAATTATTTCTGAATCTTTGGATGTTTCAATCAGAATGAGATCTCGTTCTTATTCAGTTGTCGCGAGCATTTGCTAGATTGTAAATATGTCTCATCCTAAATAATGGGAAATTTGATACAATGACTGAAAAACCTAAATATTTATTGGTGTGGAAAAGAATCTCATAGTAGGTGAAATGTTCATTAGGTATTTCTTCAGAATTATCATTACATTCGTAGTATTATTTGTAACTAAAAAAAAAATTATACTTAACTTTATTTCGAAACATTTGATCACGAGAATGGGGCATCCTTCCTTCACTCCATTGCAAGTGCTAATTTTTCCATTTTATGCAATAAAATTCATAACTGGTATAATACATCTGTTGAAATATTTTTTGTAGAAAACAGAGGGAGGAAAATTAATAGTCTAGAACACTGAACTGGAAATAGGTGTAATAAATCACTTAACACAGAGTGCATTGGCGTAGAAGGGCGACGTAAGCGTTAAGTATTTATGTTCTTGATTTCAGAGCGCCATATGTTTTCATCAAATGTCGAGAAACATTCTGCGTGAGAAGAACGTGGTACTTGAGGTCATAAAGCCATAAAGAAGTCATAAGTCTTAATGTCATGTAGCCAGAAAGAATTTCAGGAACTACCTAAATTACCCTCATTTTCAGAATACTCGATCGATGACCATAACCAAATTCTAATTTCTCAAACGTCTGTCAATAATATTTACCTGAAATGTTTCCAAGATCTACGGCGCCTAATCATTAACGACCTACGCACACCAGTAAACATACAGGTTGTTGACATTGCATTATAATTACGTCCTCACGTCCAGCAGAGAAACGAATATATGCTTTTTGATTACAGGTACTAATGGTTCCAGCACCCTTAGAGAACCGTACAAAAATCATTACCCAACAACTCACAGCCACATTACACGCAGTTCTGCAATTAGTATGATTACATCTTTCGACTAGGTTCCTCGGGTATACGCGTATTTCGCAACACAGTGCAATGCTATGCAACTCACAACCGGCCACTAAAAATATACTCCCCCAATTATTCGAGTTACAGACATGAGAAGATATTTTGGTCACCCATTTTCTATACATCGTATATTATACATTTTTTATTATCCTTCTCTTCGAAGAGATTACGTGTAGAAAGCCGTTTAGAAAGTAAAATATAAATAAGATATTAAAGAAAACTACGTAATTATATTAAAATAAAGGAAAGAGCATTGTTAATTTTACTCGTAAAGAGGCCGAAAAATAATACAATTTGTGAATCTGATCGTAGCGTTATCTTACCGGAAACGGACTAAAGCAATAACCCTATTATGCTTTTGTATAATACTACCAATTAAAATTTTACCGAATTATGTAGAAGAGAAAAATAAAAGTCGAGTGGAAATAAAATAGGTGGCATGAAAGATTTTATTGTACTGTGTCTTTGGAATGCAAGGCTCTTTATAGGAGGGAAGGTTCTTCGTTTTGTGGTTCTTCAATGGTTGTTATTGTTTTCTTTAATCTCTTGCTTAACTCAATAGCATTGTGCCCGTGACTCCATGTCACTCATTGTAACCTTGAGCGTTTCAACTGATTATGAAAGAAAAGGCATGTGGTGTTAGAGAAACTGCCGGTCATGTCGTCTGAATTGTAACACGTAACACTCGAAAGAAAAAGTTTGAGCGAGCGTGCTGAATTTTGCATCTCAAGAAGTTAACGCAAGAATGCAACAAATAATACTTCAATCAAATTGAAACTTGTTGAGTTCTCTTCAGTGCCAACAAGATATTTTTTTTTACTCGATTGGAGTTCTTGGAATGCTGAATGACCTCTGAATTTGCTAACTCATGAGCATACCGTTTCAATTTTCATTCAGTGAGTAAAGACGTATTCATTTGTGTTTGTCGGTATCTTCTGTATTAGTGAACTAAAACGACTAAAATTTTTAAATTGACAGAGACATAGAGAACGTAAATAACGCCACACAACCCCAAAACTGAACCCCCCACACCACACAACAAAGAAACTCAGTTGTAAAAAACCAAAAAAATAATAAAAATGTAATTTGATTATTGAGAGAGAAATTTATTTGATTGATTTTTCGTGTTTCCGGGCGCGCCAACTGCTTTGGTCATTAGTCCCGTTAGTGTAGTGCATGTTTTTTCGCGGGAGATGGCGGTGATCTTCCCCCGCTGGAGAGAGAAATTGTAACAAATTATCATAAATGAATTGAGAGTGAAAACATGATTTTAAGGGTTTGAATAAAACAGTCTAAAATGTTTTAAATTGTAAATTTGTATTTTTCATGGCTTTCTCCAGCCCAAGACATTTTCCCCAACTCACTTTCCCCAACACTACCACATCTGCGGACACATTGGAAAAACCCAAGGCCCTCCGAAACAACACTTGCATTTAAGGCAAGTGACGCACATCCATGCCCAGGTCTGAAGTCAAACCGATTTAAACCCACAGCCTTTCGGATCGATTCTGTGTAAGTACGCTCTTAGCCAGCTGGACCATAAATATGGACATTGTATTAATGACTAAATAATATTGAAGTCTTCAATACATAATATTTCCACTGTCTACTTTTTACTGTTTGTCTACTATCTATTGCCATAACGAGTTTTTGAAGAACAAATATTTCTTGAACAACTAGTGTAAAAAGTAGTGTATCTAATTTTTGGTGTAATTTGTTATGAATTAACGGCACTGATTTTATTGATATCCAGGCACCGTACGGAAGTACTGCCGGAACAAAAGGCTACGTCCGAATGGATTTTATACTCTTTGTTTTAACTTCCACCCCTCCAGTAGTACACGGAATACTCATTTTGATCGAATTTAAATTAAGATTAGTAACAATATCAACTAAAAGAATAATAATACATGTAATTGCAACATAAGTTTATATCAAACGTTTGAATTAAATATTATGAAAAAGTCATTAGCCCGATCTATGAAAAAGCAACAACAACAAGAACCGAGTCTGTTATTTGCGATTTCGACCGTGTGTAGTTCAAAACTCTTCGTAATTCTAACATCTCATAAAACAAATCATTAAATAAGAAATGCATTTTCTTGCAATTAATGGGCAGTCTACATCCTCTTTAGCTACAATTAATTAGTTTCGCTGGTTCTGAAAGGAAACGGATTGTTAAATTCCTTACCGGCTATTAAGAGTGAATTTTGTTCTTCTGACTGTATAATGTCGATATTTTTTCATTTATTTATAGTCGCATCGACTGGTGGGTCATTAGCGACTTTAGTGACATTTTACTATTGCATATTACATTTGTGTTTTACAATATGTTACGTATACAGAGTTTTATTATAATGTTATATACAATTTACTTCTTGACAACTTACTTCTATTAAACTTGAAAAGGATTTACTACTATTTCTTATATAGAGTTGAGCATACAAATTCGTTTTAAAAAGTCCATAACATCGTACACACTTTTAATGTCGTCTAAACAGTTCTTGATGTTCTCAGGCAATCCATTTCTTTCACATTGGAAATCAGTACACTCTGTTAATACGTGGAAAATAGAGTTTGCAGTTCCACATGTAAGGCATAATAACACCATTTTCACCGGTGTTTTTGACATGAGATAAGAGTATTTTAAATTGGAGTGATCTATTCTTAGTCTGGTTAATATACATTGAATTTTCCTGTTCTTGATGTATGGTTGATGCTTCCACACATAGTTACGGATCAAGTGTAGTGTTGACCTTGAGTATTTGCAAATGATGTTCCATTTTTTCCATACCTGTATTCACTGATTTATAGCCCTTTTTTGTTCTTCTACAGTAATTGGTTATTTTGTGCAAACGATTCCCTGAAAAATGGCTTTTTTGCTGCTGAGTCTGCTTTTTCATTTCCGGATGTCGATATTACAGTACCGTATTATGAAAAACAAAAATGTATCATCTTAATATATTTATGAAATACGTTTATAATATTAGCCTTTGGTAGTATTCATAGGTTGTTTAAATATTGTGCAGATGTAAATGTAAAGAGAATGCTGACATATAAAAAGGAAGAGCTACACAAAGAGTTCAGTCTGCTTCGGAGGAAACTATATTGAAACATTTGTGATTTACGGGATGATTAAATATTGCAAATTAATGTAGGTACCAAAAATAAATAGTAACGTTTTTGTAAATTCTTATCTGTTTCGCAATGGATAAGACTTTTGATCCCTCCTTCCACAGAGGAAGTTAATTTACCAGCTTGTAATATTAGACAGTTTCAAGAAGGCGTCGATTGAATTGAGGTGAGTTGCAAGTGATGTTGAAGATCATATTTCTTTAAAAAAATAATGGAATTATGGGGCTGTATATTCAATTCTCAACACATATTGATTTTTAACGTTGTAGTTAATTGGTAATATGAAGAGGCTTGACGGCACAATATGATGTAATCTCAATATCTCATATTTCATGGCAAAATTTCTTCAGAAAAACTCCCAAGGCAGAGAAGTGAACTTCTTCTCTGATTGAGTTGTTGAAATTCAATTACTGGTCTCGTGATTTTTCTTGATTTAGAAAAAAGTCTATTTTCTTTCGATTAAATTATCTTGCTACGTTTCTTCACGGCATGTGTATTTAATTTTCATAAAATCTTGGAATTCACTATGAATAAGTAAAATCTATGGAAAAGAATAGGCATTTGATAGTCCGTTCGTCTTTACGAGAACAGTTAACATAAATTAAATGAAACAAATAGTTTCTCTTTAAACTGTAGTGAATTTTGTTCATGTTTAATTCATTTCGTAGGCGCTGTACCCCATATACAGATATTTAATATTGCTTACTGTAACCAAATTTTGCAGGAGTTCAACAGACCGTGCTTTGTCCTGAGTAAATGAAGAGGAATCAGGCAATCAGATGAGGCATTGTAACTTCTATCGCAAGCCGGCAAAAACAATTTTGTTACAGGAAACAAGTATTCCTCGAAACCACATCTAGCATAACGGCGCGCAAATTGACCATTATTTTATTTTATAATTTATTTAAGATGTTGATTAAGTATGAAAAACCTCAGTTTGTAAATTTGTGTGAGCAATTCTCACTATAATGAAGTGAAAATAATGTTCTCTAATAAATCATTTTCCATTTTAGTAATACAGGGGATGGAAAATGTGTATATATCTTTGAATCACTCATCTACATCTTCATATTTATAAAACACGAAATCATCCAAGACAGATGAAGAAGAGCAAGCAGGGAAATCAAGATTTGGCTACATTTCCAATCTAATAAAACTTTCATGCTACCTACTAATGTTACGACAGTGCCAAACTGTGGTTCCATAAGTGACCGTATGCGATAAAAATCTCCACTGCGTTTAAAGAATTACTTACAGGAGAATATATAGGACTGAATGTCTACAAGCAAAAAATACTTAAAGAGGAGAAGGTTATGAAAACTTGTGGTGCTACAATCGCTTACTTTGTCGTATTTCTTGTAATTGTTACTTTCTATTATAATACTAGTTGAACCCACAAAACTGTTTCCAACCCGCAAAACAAAACATTTGACAGCGTTGGGGTATGAACTTATACATGTAAATTCCGTAAACGCCGTCCTTACTGATTCAGTCCGAGACCATCTAAGTTATACTCAAAATATTGGTATAAATGTTTCGGTTTTAAACTAAAAAAAATTTCAAAGACACTAGGGATTTGTGCCATTTTACCAACGTACTTCGTTATAATCGAGCAAAAAAGAAGAAAAGATATCGTAAACGCAAAACATCTACATCAGTCTGTATGTACTTGCAGACTTTAAAGTTACCTTAAAGAAATGACGGTATAAGATATTTCACCTAATTTATGGAGTTCTGTAGTGAGCGCTAAACTTTGCAATAATAGAATTTCTTCGAACTTGTAAAGGAAGAGTGAATGTTCTGGTACTAGTTGCGTACGCAAACAAGAACAAAATGAAATACTGAGTACAAATCAATAGGATGGTCGATCTGGGAAATGTAGTGATAGCAGTACCCTATGGCGTAATAAATCGGAATAACTCAACGTAACGAT
>BLKR01011469.1:0-32026 GCA_011170035.1 Teleogryllus occipitalis
ATAATAATAATAATAATAATAATAATAATAATAATAATAATAGTAATAGTAATAATAATAATGTTATAATAATAATAGTTATAATATAACATACTTTACATAGGAGGTAATAAGACACATATAAACATCTAGGAATTTAATTTATTTTTAAATTTGCTGACATCATGAGGGAAGGGATCAAAGATTGTCACAGGCAAGTCGTTCCAGTATCTAATAGTTCGATTCGCGAATGAATATTTTCCAACGTCCGTTTTCTGAATTCTTGTCTGAATTTTGTGCATGTGATCCGCTCTGCCGAAATATGTAGGTTTCCCTAATCGACTTTGAATTTCTTTCCACGGTCGAAAGCCTGTGTACGCTTTATACATAGCATAGAGACGCGATTTCATTCTCCTTGTTTCGAGTGACTCCCATACTTTATTCCTGGTACCCCTGAAAGCAAATTTTGAAGCTCTACGCTGAACCTTTTCTAGATTTCGTTGCTGCAAAAGTCTGTATGGGTCCCAACATATCGCGCCATATTCTAATATGGGTCGCACTAATGACATATATGCCAGTTCTTTGGCACTCACTGAACTCTTTTTGAGAATCCGCATAATAAAATGCAAAGACCTCCATGCTTTCCCTACAACGAAATTTACTTGATTTTCCCATGTCAATTTACTGTCTAGCTGAACTCCTAAATATTTGCAAGACGTGACTCGAGGTATAATATTATTATTCAATTTATATGCGGTTTCATTGTAACTTCGACCCCTACCAAACGTGATGGATTTGCTCTTTGAAGTATTTATTTCCATGCCGTTTGTATCCGCCCAGATATGTAATTTGTCCAAGTCTCGCTGCAAAATATTCTCGTCCTCCTCCGAGTTAACAATTCTATAAATTACGCAGTCATCTGAAAAGAGTCGTACATTAGATACTAAACTTGTCGGTAAATCATTAACGAAGGCAAGAAACATGAGTGGGCCGATGACACTCCCTTGTGGAATTCCTGACGTGACGTTTCGCGAAGTTGAAAAGTAATTTCCGATTCGGACCTTTTGTGTCCTGTCACGAAGTAGTTCGTTTATCCACGCTACCACTCTAGTGTCTAAACCCGAATCTATTAATTTATTTACAAGACGATCGTGTGGAACAACATCAAAAGCTTTGGCAAAATCAATTACAATCGCGTCGACCCTACCACCTTCATCAACTACGTCGGCTAGGTCCTGTAAAAGTGAGACTAGCTGACTTTCGCACGAAAAACCATTCCTGAAACCGTGTTGACCCTGATAAAGCCATTGCTTGTCCTCCCATTCTTTCCTGATATAGCTAGAGATTAGATGTTCCATAAGCTTGCATACGACTGATGTAAGACTTACCGGTCTATAGTTACTAAGTAATGTCTTGTCGCCACTTTTAAAAATAGGCACGACGAGAGCCAGCTTCCACTCTTCCGGTACGCAAGCGTTGTTTATCGATACATGAAATAACCTAATTAAATATGGTATAATAGCCTCTCCACCTAATTTAATGACGTCCGTGGAAATAGAATCCGGGCCTCGTGATTTCCCTCTCTTCATTAATTTTATTCTTTTCCGCACAGTATTTACATTAATATGAAAAAGACTTCTATCTGACAGTGATGGTATCTGAATACAATTTGACTTTTGCTTGAAACCGGAGCTAAAATACGCGTTAAAAGCATTAGCTTTTTCACAATCGTCCGATATTGGCGAATTATTAACCCGAACAACTGGAATCTCATCTTTATTTCCCTTCCTTCTACGAACGTATTTAAAAAAATGCCGACCAATTTTTACTGCCCTCCGCATCAAGAATATGAGTTAAATGATGTTCCTCTGCGATTTTCTTTTCCTTCCTCAAAGCTTTTGAATAATTTCGAAATAATGTCATATGGTTTTCACTACAGTGTCTGTTGCTAAACGCTTCTCTGTTTTTTCTTTTCAACCGTCTGATTTTCGCATTATAATATTCCGGATCGCATTTTGCTTTTAACAATTTACTTGGTACAAATGCCTGCTCGGCATTTACTAGAATATTTTTAAACGCTTCCCATATTTCTTCCATTCCTCCTCCTATACTAAGGAATTCGCCATACCGTTCTCTTAAGTAATTTTGAAACTCTGCTACATTCGCTTTCTTGTATTCCCTCACTAGAATACCTGTCGCAATATTTTTCCTTGAAATACTTAACTGTAAATCGACTAAAACGGCTTTATGATCACTTATGCCTTCTAAAACGTCACACGACAAAAATAAGTCCTTCGGTCTAATTAGGCAAATGTCCAGAATCGCGTCCTGTCGGGTGGGCCGGTCTACTACCTGTGCTAATCCGCTGTCCCAGACAAGTCTGTTAACTAGTTGTTGTATTTTCCCTTCGCAAACAATCCCTTTCCAATTTGCGTCTGGGAGATTTAGGTCTCCAGCAATGACTACATGACGGCTATTTATATTTTTTGTTCTTTCGTAGAGCGCGCCTAAGATTTCATAACTATTGCCCGGCGGACGATAGCAAGCAATTATTTCTAAGATACTTCCCGAACAAAAATTTTCTACACCCATCATTTCAAATTCTTTATCAACCCAATTTCATCTGATATTAAAAGTGTTTTTTACGCAAATAAAAACACCACCGCCTCTGGTTTCGCGATCTCTCCTAAACGTAAGGTAGTCTGAACGAAAATTTCCGGGTTTGCTACCGCGTCCGAAAGCCAAGATTCAGTTCCTATCACGATATCAGGATCACATGCTTCAATTAAATTCCACAGTTCGGTTTCCTTATTCATGATACTACGACAGTTCACCTGCAACAATCTAGTGAAGCCTCTCCTCACCTGAAAGTCAGTGTTCAGGTCCCATGCATCCTTCCTAGGTTCCTGCGCCGCGGTCACTGCCATCTCCTCCCCCGCAGCAGTCACACGCGTCGTCTCCGTCACCTCCCCCGCAGCAGTCACACGCGTCGCCCTCCATCACCTCCCCCGCAGCAGTCACCAGACGCGTCGTCTCCGTCCCCACCCCCGTAACAGTCACTCGCGACATCTCCGTCACCTCCCCCGCAGCAGTCACACGCGTAGTCTCTGTCACCTCCCCCGCAGCAGTCACACGCGTAGTCTCCGTCACCTCCCCCGCAGCAGTCACCAAACGCGTCGCTTCCTTTCTCGAAACCATCACTGTACATGGCGCTACTACTACTCCTTCCTCCGGTCACTTTCCAAGTAAATGCGACTGTATTACTTGGTCGTGAAGACATCCCAGCTTCCATGCACCTCGGGAGTTGAGATGAAGGCCGTCCCCTCCAAGGTCTTCGTGTCCGAGCCAGTAATTGGGATCAACGAACAGCCCATCAAATTTCTCGCATGCCCACCGCAAGCCACAATTCAAGTCCCGTGTTTTAGTAATGTGGACATCATTCCGGCGCATAACTCCGGAAACAATGACCTTCGCATTTTTAAATTTACTTTTAATGGCATGCCCTAGTTTGACACATTAACCTATAATAATAATATAATAATAATAATAATAATAATAATAATAATAATAATAATAACCTATAATAATAATAATAATAATAATAATAATAATAATAATAATAATAATATATAATAATAATAATAATAATAATAATAATAATAATAATAATAATAATAATAATAATAATAGTCTTCATTAATGGCGAGGCTCAGGCCAAAGGCCCTGCTCTTCCCCCTAACCACTGAATTTACATTAATAAAGAGAAGTAACATTTAAGAGGAGGGCAATCTGTACATTTACGTCTGGGAGTGCAAAACTAGAGACCATCTCGTATTCGCCTATAACGATTGAGTAAACCCCAGAAAACCTCAATCACGATGGTGACTTGTAGCCGAACATTCATAGAGCAGAATATAATATGTATAGTGAAAGAGAAGAGAAAAGACGTTCAGGAGAAGGGGTCATAAAGAAAAAATGGGGAAATCTGTGAGGCAAAAGGTGAAGGAAGAAGAAGCTAAGAAAAGGAGGAAGAAGAAGTGTGCGGAAAAATTAAAATGGTTCCAGAAACGATACAGAAATGCTACGTTTGGTATATATTAGCACTTAACATAAATATACATTTTTTGACAGACCTGGAAGTGGCTTCCAGGTCTGTCAAACATGTAAATAGTTCAACACGAAACCATTTGTTTTATTAATAGTAATCATTTCAGTTATAATTCTCTTTAGAGTCTTTGTATTTTATTTCATAGAGTAACGTAAATACGAGCCCCGTTCCTTATGCGAGCCCCTTCATTTGCTGCTCTGCACAGTGCTATTGGCTATTGGAAACGTACTAAAATAGTAGTTCTTTGCAAGATTGCAGCCCAGCCAAGCGATAGTGTCTTGATTTTCACTTGTTGCCGGACAGTCGACCAATAGCGCGAACAGTGAAAAGAAAAGTTTTTTCCAATACTTTTTCCAAATAGTCTGATTTCGATACTTCATTGGTATGTCTTCTGACAATTACATTCTTTTGAAGGGGACATTACAAGCTACTGATGTAGGGTAATGTAATTTATTTTTCTTGTCTTGTAAAAATGTTATTGACATTTTGAATACAAACGCTCTGGTGCCTAACCCGAGCCCCCCAAAAGTTCCTAACGCGGAAATGTAAAATAAAAGCAATTTCGGCATTTGGCACTCCTTGTACATTAGGAACCTAATAAAAAGCAAGAACTTTCTCTGAAGCCTATCAGTTCGAGAGGGCAGGAAGAAAGACAGAGACAATTTCAGAATTTAATCCAGAGAAGTCGAAAAGATATATATTGAAGAGAATTCTGAAGTTAAACAAAAAGCAAAAGGAATATTCCACCTCCGGAGAAGAATCGAACGAACTCTGGCTCTTCAGAATTAAAATTTCAACCAATCATGTCTTCCCTTCAAGGTCAAGAAGATTCAGAGTGCATGTTTAACAGTGTAACATTTTCAGAGGGCTATAGAAGAATTATGTGCCTAATATGTTCACTCTGAGCGTGCGGGGGCGGAAAAGGATGCTTATATATATATATATATATATATATATATATATATATATATATATATATATATATATATGATGTAGCCTATGTTCAAGACATATAAGACAATTTCTTATGTATAAAATGTTAAAATTGTATTTTTGTAAAAATTATACCGAGTTCAATCTATTGACAGTTGTTTAATTTATTTTTACCCATTTCTTGAAACGTTTCCGGGGGGGTTCACATTAAGAAACCTTTTTTAAAAATCCACAAAATGTAATGTTTTACGAAAAATATTTTATTCTTAAACTATTTGGCCAATAATTGAAGGTGTCACCAGCAAAAGGTGCTGACAAAATCCTAATTTTACCAAAAAATGTTTAATTATCAAAATATTAATAATTCTGCACTGGTTTTGCGTCCAAATGGTTTCTATTGGCCTCATTGTGTGTACAGAATCAGCACTGCTACGTTTGAAGAAGGCTATTACAGAATATTGGACATTTTAGGAACAATCTGGTGGCAGAAGGTGCTATATGCAACAGCACCTTTTGACATCTAATAGACACAGTAAATAAAATAAAATCTGTATTGGAATATTCATTGAATTTGGAAGAAATTGAATGTTTAAATACGTTTATTGTCGTACACTACCCATCAATCAAGCAATTTACACTAACTTGTCGTCAACTTATTGGAAGATAGTTCAAATTAACTTTAGTACAAGGGATTTTCTTGTAACGTGTTCAGTTTCATTTAATGCTCTTAGTGTGCAGCAGGGGCGGAACCGGCCGATTATTTCGGAGAAGGTCATTATAGGTTTTTGTTAAATAATAAACGTATCTGTTATTATATTGTATATTTTTTGTAGCGTATATATGGTACTACACAATATGATTGTTCAAATAATTACATAATAAATTCCATTCCAGGTTCCATTAATAAATATTTAAATCAATTTTGTCAAATAAAAGAAGATAACGAATGAAAACTCTAAGCCTTGGCAGGGTCCTCCTGCCCCGCTTCCCCCTGGAATCCCCCACTGGTGTGCAGTACCCCCGGCAGATAGCACCTTTGGCATCTTACCGTAATTGGAGATGTTTTTGCTTGAACTGCGTCCCCCTTGTAGGTTTTATACTATTTCCCAGCATCTATGAGCTTTGTATTCTTCACCCTTTACCAATAATCAATCTTGTTCCATGACCATCCTGTTAAAGTGCAATGTTTGTAAATGTCCGGCACCTCCTTCAACGTTTAGCAACATCAAGAGAAATCATAACAACTGCACATCGCAATATTCATCCATCTATTTCTGTATCTCCGGCAATCATAATATATTTTAAAAATACGTTGACTTTTAATACGATAATAAATTGACAAATATATCACGTTGATGAATATTTGTTATTGAATCAGTTGTTTTGAAAAGGTCATCTTTCACGGCAGGACGGAAGTGACTGATGTCCATTTCAAAATCATTGAATCAATTGTGGGGGATTAATTTCTGAAGGAGGAAGAAGAAAACTGGTTTGACACGGGTGAAGTGGAAGAAAATAACACAAGAACGAAAGGAAATTACGACGGGAAAGAACCTTTACCAGAGAAGAAAACTAGTGAAGAAAGTAAGGGCAATGATGAAAATACGTTACGGGAGAAGAATAAGACGAGAAAACAGAACGAGTTCTGTGACACCAACTCATATTACGTGATGTAAACTGGTGTGCAAAACAGCTTAAAGTCAGAAAACTATCACAGTTGTTTAAGGATGTAGTACATTATGAAGGTGGGAAGCATGGTGCACAAGGTTTCTGAAACGGCCGGCGGGAGGGGGGGAGCTGCTCTAGTTCCGCCACAGAGCGCAGCGGGCGACCGGTGGGTTCCTCGCGGCTCATAGAGGCCAGCGGACGGCGTGACGTGACGTGTCGTAACGTAATGTGAAGTGAAGTGACGCGTCGGAGCGTGCGCGCGGTCGCGCCGCCCGCGTCCGCCCGGATGCGGTGGCAGCTTAAGAGCTGCACCGGCCGCTCGCTCGTCCTCAGTCGCCCACGACCGCCCTCCACAAGACTCCGTTGCTCGGGATGGCCTCCGCCGCCGCCGCCGTCACAGCCCTTTGGCTCGCCGCTGCAGCTCAGGCAATCACATTACACCCCACTACCGCCGCTATTGTGAGTATAACGCTAGGTTTCTCCGTATTTAAGTCACATAGGTCGAACAAGTAATTTTTATTTACCCACCTTTCTACGTACGTAGCCAAGATAAAGTATTGTAACACCGGCAAAAATCGGAGAGTTTGATACAGAAAAACTCGTATTGTGGGGCTCCGGTATCGAAAAAGTTAATAAATCTTATTCTTACTTGCAGAAAATTACTTCCTCAACACATTGTGTAGTCAGAATTCACGTTTTGTGGCTCCTTGATACCGAAACATACGCCGCCGGCAAAACGTCTATTTGTCCGTCTGCCTGTTCCTCTTTTGTGTACTACGCTGGGGCCTAAAGCGTTTAATCGATTACCTCCAAAATATATAATCCCCGATCCAACTGGTTTGAAAAGGATATTTTGATTTCGAGGGTACTTTACAAGAAGCCTCAAAAACATTTTCAATTAAAAAGGCTCCAATTTTTTTTATTGAACTCTCGGATAACGTAAAGAACGTGTAAAAAATGCGCAGGTCTATTTTTTGTTGAAATCCCTGAATTTTCGAAGAATAAAAGTAATAAGGCGAGAAAGTGTGTGCTGTTGAACTAGTAGTTACACTTTTAACTTAAGAATTATAATTTGTCTTAACAATGATATCGTAAGAGAGGCGTGTGTTCAGCCACATCATATATACCTTAATTCTTACTTCATATTCTCTAACTACTACACAAGCTGTTACCATTCCTTTTTTAATAACCACGTTGTTATTGTAGATATGGAATTGAGTTACTACAATTATGGCGTTCATATTGAAATGCAATCGTTTAACTCATTGATTCTGGGACTGCTAGGATTTGATCGAGGCGTTGTTTGGTGTAAATAAAGGCAATTGACATGTTTGACGTTTGCTACCAAGTTTGCTACCACTTTACCGCCATTCTTTACCAAAATTCTCTTTTTTGCATTTTTGCAAAGTTTAGGGAGTTTTTCATAACCTCGCGAAGGAAAGTAATTCAAATCAAGCTTTTTCAAACTAATACATTTAGAGAATATATACCCTTCGCATCAAAACGTGTGGACACGAGAAGATTATTGTTTATCTTGTAAAATTCTGGTGAGTGAGATGAGCAGGTTTTAATACCAATCAGCTCAATTCACATTTTTCTAGGAAATGCAATTAGGATCTAAAGATCAAAATGTCATAACTCCATAATAACTTCGTGGACGATTTTTCACTCAAAAATTATTTTTTTACTTAATTTCGCTTGGTGGTACTCACGTACGCAGAATGTCGGAATAAAGTAAACATTAACCCTTTTAAATACTAATACCTTGTACCACTATGCGTTTATGGAGTGAATACATTTTGACATGTTGCCTCTCATGGGATATCACGGTTTTACACAAAACGAGCAGCAAAAACCATAATGTATGAGCGAATTATCATTGCCATGTTGGCACTTTTTGAAATCACTCGGAACAGAGCTACTCTTTATCATCCTCCATAAGGGATAATAAGCTTGGTTTAGCTCATGTGGCAAATATTTAAACTCGAACGCCTCATTTTTCGCTTTAAGGACCGTTTGAGTCGTTTATTTTCGAACCATGTTACATTCACTTTTTTTCATGAGACTCAAAAAATAAACTAAAACTGTGGTTTATGGAAGATTTTTTCGATTAAAAAAATGATACGAGATCGACGTAAGTCTAGGAAAAATTTGAGTGTTGTCGTTTTTTTGTATGGCTTCATTTTCTTCATAATCACCTGGATAAAACAAAGTTTTGAGATATATGAAGCCAATCCGATGTATTGGAATCTTACTACCCTCATCTTGATCTTTCTGCATTTCGATATTTATCTGATTTGTCTACCAATCCCTACTTTTACGTCGTAATATAAATAGGTTCTATCTCGTTTTCAATATTATAACTTTGTTTTGTGATATATCTGTATTTTTATGAACAGAAAATTGTTCAAGTGGAAAATCGAATAAAAGCTCTTAATCAGATTTAAAAATAAGAGGGCTCATTTCTTTTCACTAGCGATACAACTTAGTTCGGACCTTCACGTACTTGCAGTCATTCGGGAGTTTTCCACGTCATAAGAGATGTGCCATAACGGGAAGGAAATCACCGGAACGACCGGACCTAAATATGGGAGTGGCGACTGGGATACGTGGCCCGTTGTTTATGGTACATACTCCTGCATCCGTCTGTATTCGATCGGACACTCAAGAAGCGAGAGGATAATGAGTGTTTAAATGGTAGTGTTTTTTTGGTAGTGTACGCGCACGGGGGAGGGGGTGGAGCAGGATGTTGGAAACTAGCAGAGAATTCGCTGCATTTTAAAATGCCCAGAAGGAAGACTTAATAAAAGTCGAAACATTGGTAATTTCAAAAAAAAATTTTTTATCTAAACTCGATAGAATACTCTCCAGTCATTACAGTTTACGCTGTGTCACTTTTTTGAACATCTATACATTGTTTATTATTTCTACATTTACAAACGAAGCGTTTCAAAGAGTAAATCAGTAAAGTTTTTTTCTTCTTCTCAAGAATGTAACACATTACATTTCTACTAGCAAACCTTTAGATACCTAGTAAATCCTTGAGATTTTTACAAAAGCCCCAATGCCTCCTCACGTTCTGTAGACCTAAGTGCAACGGATCATAGGTCTTACCGTCAAGGATTACTGCCCGACACTTGAGGAACTTCACTCTTGAGGACACTTTAGGTGACACTTAAGGGGAGGATCACTGCACTAGAACAGCATGAATGTCGACACATCGTGGTTTGTTCTAGAGCTAGCCTAACGTAGGGACAACGTGCTAGTGATTCCTTTCTTTTCTTGCTTTCCTATCGGTAGATTTTGTGGTTTATGATGGACCGTGAGAATCCGCGACGGATTTCTTCCGCATTTTTCCGTTTCTTCTGCTTTTCCTTCATTTCTCCACCGTCATTCATCCATTACAGATATTACTGACTCCATTCATTCACAGGCTAGGAAGCCTAGCCCTAGTAGAGTCTAAAAGTAGGAAATATACACAATTTAACGTAATGTGATTATATAGAACTTCGAGTTACTTTCCGTAATTTCTATTATTTTTGTACTCATTTTAAAGTGTAATTGTAAACTTTTGTTGGCACTGAATTAATAATAATAGCAATTATTATTATTATTATTATTATTATTATTATTATTATTATTATTATTATTATTATTTTATTATTATTATTGCTTCTATGAAAAACTTGACATTGTAAACCTTAAGTTAGTTTTCTTAATATATTCTTATTTTTTGTATTAGAATGGATTATAAATTCTTGGTTCGAAAGTGTACAGTTGATAAGTTTATGGGTGAAGCGGCATCAGGCGAAATTTTCTGAAGGGCAAATGTTACAGTTTGTACTCTTCGTTAATTCAGAATAAAATTAAGTATAACTTTGTGTGATTAGTAAAGCAGTAAATTTCGAAATACAGACCAAATTAAAACATAATTATTTGTGTTGAATGTGCAGATATCTAGCGTCTCTTCATCTAGTCACGAAAGCAACTTGGAGTTCAAGGAAGGTCCGGATCAGTATGTCTTCGAGCCATTACGTAAGTTGTGCTTCATCGAGGCAAAGGGGTTTGAATTTTATTCAGTTAGCGAATAAATGTCATTTGAATCTGCAGATGTGCACTGTTGCGAGAATATCTTTTGTTGTCTTATCTTCCAAAAATAGTTTTAGTGCGATTGGTAAAAGTGATATTATTTTCCGAGGAGGAAAGGTTGCGACATGAGGCCCAGAGGCGTAATCCTACGAGGAAAATAAAATCACTTTTACCACATGTGTCATACAATATATTTTAGATAGCCTTACTGTCTTTCATTTTATTTTTATTCAAGTATAGTGTATCACTTAATGATAATATGTAATGATCATGCAATGTATTACTTAATGATACATTAAGGTTAACAATAGCTGATGTGGTCAGACGAAATTATTTTGTTTTCCTTGTTGCGTTCACAGATTTATCTGAACACTTGAGCATAGGCTCATTTTTACTACTAGTGCTAAAATGGAACTTTTAGCATGCTAAACATGTCCTCTTTTACTAGTGGCCTGTCTAAAAATATTATTTTTAGACATTTTATGTCACATACGTTTATTCATGACGGTGTTTGGATTGCTTCTAGTTTTCGATTTTTTATAGAATTTAGTACATCAGAAATATTAACTCAGGGATTTTTTTATAAAGTTGTACATTATTTCATTTTTTTATATTACTAAAATATTATTTTATTTTTTTTTACATGAATACATTCTAGTAAACTTCTTTCTTTCGTTGTTGTCTAGAATGACACGTAATCAAATTTGTCAATAACTAACTATTGAGTTTTAACTAAGAAAAAAGGTTTGAGAGACAATTCATTAAATTGGAGACAATCTATTTGGATTTTTTTAAAGTAAAACAATTATATGCTCTAAATATTATTAAATTCTCATGGTACTTGATACTCTTCACATGATACCTAACTATAACTTATCCTATGATGTAATGAAAACAATTTTTTTTAAATTGAAGTAATAAAAAGTAACTTATTAATATCATAATTTAGTAGGGGGTCATCAGAAGATCATGACGTAATACCACAGTCGGAAATATCTAAGCCGAATCTTCCGGTCAACAAGATGCTGCTATTTCAGGACGTGGCGTTGGAGTTATCTCTGAGGTTTCCGACTCTGCCTTAAGACGTCACAAAACTTCCCTGGCCTATTTTTCCGCAATATTTCTTCTAAACTTTTGACATTTAAAATACAGCAATTTAACAAATTAAACCAATATCATATTTTTTAATTCTTATACATAGTTTTATTAACATCACCAGCCAATGCATATTTATTTATATAGTATCATTTTAAATATATATACACAATGATCCGATATGACTTTTAAAGAGCATATATTTGAAAGTTAATTCAATGTTGTGTGCTCAAATGGTGCGTCAAATCATTCGTGAATTGTCTTTGCACCTTTCATATTTCACACTGAATTCATACTTCATGATTAATTTCATCAAGATGTAGAATTACATTTAAAGGAAAAGAACGGCCACGGAATAAGGAAATAAACTGTAAAAAATCGTTCAATACAAATTATTACAAAAGCGACTTTCATGTGGAGAAGGGCATTTCCTACAATGACTAATTACCAATCAAAACTAATTTTAGGTGAAGGTTAAAACAGAAAGCGAGTGTATGATTATTAAGTTCTTTTCAGCTTGTTTCAACTCGAATCTAACAAGTTTATTTTCTATGTAAAATAGTGATGGATTTCAAATAAAAAAATCACAATTTTTTAAAATTATGTTTTTAAAATGTGGTAGTCTCGTTCGTACAAGAACCTTTTTGGTGTGACAGTGAGCAGCTCGTGGGCCCGCGACCGGAAATTTCTGCGACAACTGCAGGAGCCGCTGTGCCGCCTACGACCCACCCTCGTCTCTGTGAGCCCGCTCAACGCCGAGGACGGCGCGGAGGTATGGAATCTGCCAATTGAGAAGTTTGGATGGAAGAACGTCTAAATCTGCGTTAAGCCGTTTTTCCATTCCTTGGATTATGATCTTCGTTAGACCTTCTCTGTATGATTAACTTAATAGAAGTTCAAATAAATGCGACTAGAACATGGAAGAATGCAAAGTACAAGAACTTGCGCAGAAGCCGTTTATCCATAGACCAGTACCTGAGTATGTTTGACCTCTTTGAGTCATCGAGTAACCAATACTTTGGTGGTTGTATCACTACGACCCACCGGCTGAGACTGGCTGACCTTCAGATGCAGCCTCCAAGGCTCTTGTTATAATGGTTCCCCAACTCTGACCCGAAGCGGCCTATAATTCCCTGTTTTCGGCGTGTTCTTACCAATTCCAAACTAGCTTAGTCCGTGAGCCGTCTAATTAGTTCGTGGAGGAACCATGGCAACGCCGAGGTAGCGCTCCGCTGTGTCCCGTAGGACCATACCAGTTTCCCTGATCCGTTGAGCAAATGCTGAGATGGCCCCTTGTTTTGCTTCTGGACATAAATGCAACTTCATTTTCTGTGCACGTCTTCTAGAATTCAGTGGGAAATGCAATTATTCAAATTATCGTTTCCATGTTGTCGCGGCAGGAAGTATTATTCCGAAGGACAACATGGATAAGAGCCAAAATTTATTGCTTATTTATCCTTCAAAATAGATTTTATTACATGGGAGGGTGGGTTGTTTGTTTTTTTGTTTTTTTTTCAAATTTAAGTAGTAAATGACTTAGTGTAGGGATCAAAGAATTTTGAAAATGTGCACACAATTCACTTTTCCCCATAGCACGTCATACGCAGTTTTAACTGTTTTTTTGGCGTAAAATAAATAAATAAAATAAAAAATACGGAACGTCACTTGGTGTTGAGCCGGGGGAGATTAGATACCAAGGAAACGGCACTGTCCATCTGTAAACGTGTACATGCTTTTAACGCATGGTCCTTCGCCACCCGAACCGGCGAGGATGGACAGGGCATGGTAGCTTCTTTCATGTTTGGCATTGAAGCTCCCATTTGGAAAACCGCGTCCAGATCAGAATATTCCAATCGGACAATAGTAGAGAGTTTTTGCATCCCGTAGCGTACAGCGATCGACTGCAATCTTGATCTTCTGCGCATGGGAAGATGCATAAAATTGGGGAAAATTTGCATTGCATAGCATACAGCCATGGACTGCAATCACGTTCTTCTGCGCACGCGCAAATACATAAAAGTGATGCGAAATCCGAACTGCGCATGCGCAGAAGATATAGCAGTCGATTGCTCTAACGCTTGGCCGTACAAACGCCGCCTAGTGGCGCGTGCTCACGTGCGAGCGCTCTGTTGCAGTTCTCGCCGGACCGCGTGCAGGTGGTGCGGTGCGGGGGCGCGTGCGGGGCGTCGCGCACGGCGTGCATACCCACGACCGTGTCGATGGTGCGCGTGCCCGTGGTGCTGCTGACGCCCGGCCGCAACCGCACGGCGGGCCACGTGCTGGTGCAGCGCCACGAGGCGTGCTGGTGCGGCTGCGCCACGCGGGAGCAGGACTGCTCCGAGCGACAGGTAGAGGACTCTGTCACCTTCACTGCTATTCTTTGTT
This sequence comes from Teleogryllus occipitalis, assembly GCA_011170035.1. Taxonomy (NCBI): domain Eukaryota; kingdom Metazoa; phylum Arthropoda; class Insecta; order Orthoptera; family Gryllidae; genus Teleogryllus; species Teleogryllus occipitalis. Next base: position 14,258 of record BLKR01011469.1, read on the forward strand.
AATATTGGATTAATTGTATATAACTAGTGTGGAGGACGGATCCGGGGGGAAACTCTTTAAATGAGACATAGGCTTTCAACAATAAAGTTTCATTAACAACTTGTTACAGGAATACGATTGTTATACAAAGCACGCACTTCCCCCCCCCCCAATCCCACAACCCCCACCTTCATACGTCTTTCACTTTCCTTGCCACTTTGTGCACGGTGCTGTCCTTGCGATCACTCATAAACAATACACGCGTTGTATTCTACTCGGTCATCTCGTCTGCCTTTCGCACGGCACCTTCCTTCGCCGCCGGTCTTCAAACTCACACTTCAAACTCCACGCCGCACCTGCTGGCCGGCGCCACCAACCAACTCGTGCAGCCAACCCCGGCGCAAGACACGCACAATCCCACACTAGTTATATATATATATATATATATATATATATATATATATATATATATATATATATATATATATAGTGTATAACGCAACCAGTGTAACGAAAAGACACTCTTAACGGGCGGTGTCCATTAAGGCATTAACAGTCCACAGCCCGTTAAGAACGATTGAAACAGATGAATTGTAGCTAAAGATTGCATAAGAGTTCCGTCATTGAAAGAAAATGTGTTTATTAATGTGAATTTGTCTTGCAAGGAGGTGGTATTACGAAAGAATTGAACGACACTCAGCCGATATGTCACAAATAATGGTTTTGGTTGGTTATAAACCTCGGCTCTCGCCTTGGTTTATACGCGCATCTGTTATTTGCTCTGTATCGGCCTAGTGTTCTATTGCTAACGCTAGGCTTAATGTTTGACGTAAGTCTGTTTATTTTAATAATATCTCTAAATATTAACGATCACATTTTTCAAACGTAAATATCACCATTTTTCTGCCCCTTTCATTATCTCTGGCATCCATTCTTCCATTGGTTCTCCCCCGCTGTTCCTTTTTTCTCTATCCTTCCCAGTTTGTCCCTGCCATTCTTCGCATCTCTTTCGCACCATACCCCGTTCTCTTTTGGCTTATTCCTCTTTCACAATCTTTTCGGTGCTCCACTTTCTCTGTCTCTCCCTTTGTATTATTTCCTCTCTATATACCTCTCAGTTTGTCTCTCCCATTCTCCGCCTCCTTCTCTTTCACTTCTTGCCCCGTTTTCTTTTCGCCTATCTCTCTTTCCCCTCTCTTTGGTGTTCCTCTTTCTCTACCTCTCTTTCCCTCCTGCTTCATCCTTCTCTCTGTTGGATTCTCGTACTGTGTTCCTTTCAGTTTGTTCCTCCCCATCTGCACCTCCTTCCTCTCTTTCGCTCCTTATCTCGTTCTTCTTTCGCCTATTCCCCTTTCCTCCTCGTTTCGGTGCTTCATTTTTTCTGCCTCTCCTTATATGTATCCCTCCCTCTCTATCCTTCGCTCCTTGCCCCGTTTTCCTTTCGCCTACCCCCTTTTCCTCTCTTTTCGGTGTTCCTCGTTCTGACTCTCCTTCCCTTCCACTCTATCCTTCTTCGAACGATCTTCGAGTGATCCTAGAACTCCGTCCTTCGCACTTTACCCCTCCCATGCACGGCCTCCTTCCCCCTTTCGCTCCTTGCTCCACGCTCTTTCCGGCGCTCCGCAGCGAGTGCTTGTTGAGGCGCCGGGGCTGTGAGTGTGCGGTGTGCGCAGGCGTACATCGCTGCCGAGTGCCGGTGCGGCTGCCACCCGCGACTGCACGCGGAGGAGAAAAGCTGCAACCAGCAGCCGCACTTCGCGTGGGACGACGAGACTTGCCGCTGCGGCTGCAAGCACCCCGCCCCCACCTGCCAGCCGGGCCACGTCTGGGTGCCCGACCTCTGCCAGTGAGTAGGGGAGCCTTCAATCAGACCCTTCCCCTCAGATTAATTATTTCTTGTTTCACTTCTGTTTGATTATTTTGTTGATTATTAGTGATTCCGGGCGCGTCAACTACCGAGGTAATTAGTCCCGTAAGTGTAGTGCACATTGTTTCATCGTGAGGTGTCGGTGATGTTCCCCGCTGGATAGCGAGATCCGGCGCCGACCTACCGTCGACTAGCGGGGTTTCCCTCAACCACGTATCTCCCAACAGCGGGGCACCGCCCCAGCCGGAACAAGCTCTAAGCCCCTGACCGGTCTCCTGGCATGTGTAGTAGTGTAGTGCATGATAGTGTAACTGTGTGCGTTAGGACAAGGAAGAGGAAGGGAAGATCGCGCGCGGTCCGTGGCCCGTTTGTTCAGGGACTGCTCAAGCATTCACCTTGTGTTGATCGAAGAAACCATGGAAAACTACCGATCAGAGTAGAAGGCCGCTAGAATTTTCCTCCAGACAGCGACTGAATCCGACCCAGCTGACAAGCTAGTCTGTTTAATTTCCAACCATTATACTAATAAAAAATCCCAATTACAATTGAATATCACAATTTACACAAGACCAATCTCTTAAATTTCAAACTAAATAAATTCCCGGCTTACTATCATTTGCATAATAGCCAGCTTATGTTGAAAATCCGATCGCCCCTCATCAACCGCTTACTTGTGCTGGGTACGAAATTTTTCTAGAAAGTGAATTCATGCGTCCTTCCTGACGATCACGACCATCCAACGCCCTCTTCACACTTTTGCACATAATGTGTTCGGGACCGTGTCCATTTACACCACGTTCTGACATCAAGCATGGAATATTAACCCTTGTTGATCCGTTGTCCGAACAACGCGTATTTTTTAGTGAAAACGACACCATATTCCAACGCTAAATGTTTATTTTATCATTAAAAATTAATTTCAAGGTTCTTGGCTTATCACATTATTAACCAACTCTAACATACGCATTTGGAACGGTCACAGCGGTCAAAACGAGGACAATTGATTCTTTTATCGGGCAATTAAAAGATTTGGTCTTCAAGATGGAACAACCTGACTGCACAAATCACTCATTTGCTGCAGCAGTGTTTTTCTGCCGGAAATTCGCCGTTTTCCGGCGCACGATTACTTAAGTTTGACGATTACAAGATTTAAAAAAAATTACAGTCTATATGTTCTAAATATTAATATTTGCAACTTACCACCTGGAAAATTATTAACATTGAATTTTTACTTTATTTTCAGATGTCGTCCATTTCTTCCACCGGACTCGAAAAGTACTGAAAAGGTTGTCTACACAGCCAAGAAATCTCCTTGATTGTTCCCCAAGATGTGTCCTTGTTTGCTGCATAATCTCTACATTGTGATTTATGAAAAATTCTTTCAAAAGTACAACAACATCATGTCTTTGCGATATAAAGCGTGCTTCCAGACACGTAATATGTCATTTAAATTCTCATTACTGTATGTCGGACGGACCTTCGAAGGAAAGTGTTACCTGTTGTCAATGTAACTCTATTCTAAATAAAAAGCACTGTGATATACATTCTTCACTTACATGTGAAAAAACTACAACTATTGTAAGAACTTTTTCTGACAACAGAAATGATACATCATAACAGAGCATGCAATATTTTGTCGAACGTGACATAAATCTACCTTACATGAACTTCTAGTCTTGTTTTAATTTTTATTAACCCATACTTTCAATTTCTTTGCCTTAATACCATACACTTCATTACATCTATTTTTGAATTCAGTTTTTGATGAATTATGATTGAAGTTTTCTAAATAAAATATTTCGATAATATTACTATTAATACCATTGAAAATGCTAATATACAATTTGGAAATGTTTTTGTCACCATAAGTTTTATAAATTAAAAAAGTTTATTAAGATTTTCAATTATTTTTAATGGAAAATGAAAGGATAGAAGGCGCAATATAAATATTTATTAAAGTTCCTAGATTGAAAAAAAGCTTCAAAAACTTTTCTCCAAAAAAATCTTTCTTGTCTGCATAATTTATTTAATGTTCATTTCGAAAACGCTTGCTTTTACATCATCTTTCCGTTTAATTACGCTGGGCAATTTCGATTGAGAAGTTTTTTCTACTCTCTTTAATGGAGTTGTCACCTGTCAAAAGTTTCGCACCCGGATAACGCTAGAAAAGAAGACTTTTACCTCCAGGAACGTAGAGTGCGCAACGTACTTAATTTTGTTCGTAGATTACGAATATCGCAATAAAAACGTAATACATCTTCACAATTTTTAAATGCACCGATCTTCATACCGTATCGTACCGTAATTTGCTATTAATGCAAATACATTTAAATTGCACCTGTAAGATAAGTAGAATCAATAGGCAGAAAATTATTTAAAAATAAAGTATTTGTTCAGTTCATCTGCATTCAGTAGTCGCGCTCAATTACGAGTAGGTCTTAGTGAATGTTTTGAAAAAAGAGTCACGTGCACCCCCATATTTCCTACTGTGCATCAGTCACCAAAAGGAATTATTTTAGCCCCTTACCTTATCGCAAGTATGCAAGTATCCAACTGTTGGGATAGCAGATTCAGAGCCATAATCTGCGAAACTGTACCCGCAGTGCGCGTGAAGTTCGTGTTTGGTTTGCGTGTGTCTCAAATATATTAATACATTACACTTCTGTGTTTTTATAAAGTAAAATTCGCCACATGATCTGTAAAATTGAATCAGTTCGATGAAATTCAAATAGTCATTTCACATCTAAAGTGTGCGAAACAAACCCGATAAGTTGTTATGTTTGTAGAAGATGTACACCCAAACTTCGAAGGAAAAAAATATGAAGTTACAAAACTTGCGTATTCTTTATACTTTGGCTGTCGTGTTTGGGATCAGGACAAACCATGAGCTGCTCACCAGCCCACCTGTACAATGAACCTGAGGTTGTGGTTGTACGAAAAACTCAAATCATTGTCATTCGCTCTTCCAAAGTTGGGGAGAATTCCGACAAACCTTTTTAATGACTGCAAAGTATTGCACGTATATGCGTATTCCATTTTTAAGTTGTTCTTACCTCATACAAAGCATGCTCATAAAATTGTGTAGTAATATAACCGGAGTGAACATGCGGAAATTATAATAGGATATTGTTTATTTCAAAAACTAAATATGTTAATTACTTTTGAACCTTGAGAGGTAAAAACTTTTTATAATGATTTTCGAAATCAGCTTGTCTCTCTTGAAATCACCTACTTTCATCCTGGGGGTATGAAAAAAAATTCCTTAGTGTAATTTATATATCAATGGAGGGGGGTGAACAAATTTTTGTATCAACCGAAGGATTGAAAAATTGCCAAGGTATTAATAATTATTTATCAGTGTCTAACAAAAATAAATTCTTCCAATTAAACAAATTCAAATCGAAATAACAATCAAACCATACATTTTACTTATGTATTTTGCTTTTACTTATTTGAAAGTCTCGATCGTCAGATTCACAGATCCGTCATTGCCTTCCAGTCGAGCGCTTCGTCTTATGAGAAATGAGTCTTTCTCAACAGCGAATATAACAATTTAATGACTAGAGTTCTGTCTTAAGAGATTTACAAAGTGTATTAATGTCTCGAATTACTAAGAAGTTATATTGGTAATATATGTAGCATGTCATGCATACGCCCCTTTGCATAAAATCCATAACTGGTGTAACCGAGAAGCCCTCGATAAAAGACTCCACAACTTCATGAAGCATTCTGTTCGTTTATCCAAGGTCTTAAAATGATTCCCCGTTGCTGGGTGGAGATAAAAGACAATAATAACCCAGTACGTTACAATAACAAAGATAACTATTTCAATATGTTTTTAAAGAATTAATTTAAATAATTGTATTCACAATAGACTTTAACGCCTTACTTCAATATTTACGTTTTATTAGAAATTGCTTTTCCCAGTAAGACTTTCTGTTTCTAGTCATTAATAAAAACAAAACTTGGTACATGTCATTTCGTAGTTCAATATTGTGAAAAGTTCTGTTTTAACTAATTCCACTTGCATTTGGTTCCTCAGATCACACAACTCCATTCAGCGCAGCATTGTTTACGGAAATAGACAAAACCCTACCAAGAATTTTGGAAAGTTCTTTAAAACTGTCGCTCGCAACGAATATTTATTCCTCACAATATGAGATGTTTGGTCCTGCATGTCGAGATTTGAACGGCTTTTTGGAAACACTTGTATTGCGTAGTATAGATTGTCTTCAGGAACATTAACTTTCGCTACTCTTGCAGCTTGTACAAACTTATCAAAACATCTCTTCACCTCTGAAAAGAATTAGTTTTTGAAAGCGCCAATAGTAACTGTAATGAAAATATATCGTCGGTATTTTCTGTGATTTACATGTTCTTTTTAAATTACGTTATCCCTGAAAAAGTTAAATAACCCGGAGATAAAGAGTAAACCAGGAGCCTGAAGATTATACTTAAAACTCGAAGTCTTTGGGTCAAACCCGAGGAGGTGGCAACTCTTCCTCATGCTCTTCCATTCTTGCTCGCCATGGTGAATGATTTTGATGGGTCCCAGGGAAACGGCTGACGCAACTTTCAACGAAGCACCTTCTTCCTGAATTCTACCCGTGATGTAATATTTACTTGAATTTTCAGTGTATATCTTGCGGTTAGTCCAGCGTTCTGGGTAAGGATATTAAAGATCCTGTTGGAAGTGAAAGATGATAACAATATTATCATGACAACATGCTTATGTGTGGAGGTGATGTCGTTCTGATAGTTTTTAGCAAATATGTAATTTGCGAGGATTTGTTTGGTACCGAAAGAGATTGTGACAAAATCTGATTTTTCTTTAGATAGTTAATTAATTGAAATAATTATTTCCGCTCTGTAGCTATAAAAACCACATTTTGGAATGCGAAATCGCACAGTTATATTAAAGGGTTAGGGGTAGCTACCAATGGAGCTAGTTCCATTTTTAGCAAACTCTCCGTATTTTAAAAATTGCTTAAGTTAACATTTCAAAACTACAAAATTGAAAATAAATATTGTTGTCTTAGACAAAGTCTGTTGTAAAACATCAGCTCTTTAAAAAAGTTCAGGTACAATTTTTTGAAAAAAATTGAAGTTTTAGAGTAATTTTGTGTGCTTGAAATTAATGCAATTTATTTTAAGAAATTCTCAAAAACCGCTCCAAATTTTTTCTTCATTTTTTCCACTGATAGAACGTTTAAAAGAATAGCGTGGGTCTCATTCTCGTTGAACTCTATGAATTTTCAATAATTGCTAATTTAAGAATAATGCGAGAAAGTACGTTTCGTTGTGGCATCACTAGTTTTTATTGGATTCTTCTGTAATTCTGACTTCGAAATTCAACAACACTGAACAAGAGAGTTATGAAATTCAGTAAGTTATGTAATGCTGCAGAAAATCGATTTCGATATTTCAAGGGAAATACATGATTTCGAGTTCCTTAATACCGTTTTTACTTTCTCGCCTGACAAATTCTTCGTTCGAAGAGAAAATCATAAAGTGATGCGCCAGAAAACGGCGAATTTTCACCAGAAAAACTTATTTTTCAAAACGTCCGTCCTTCTATCCCTCTGTCGTCTGTGAACAACACTAGCGCCTGAACTATGCATAGAATTTTATCCAATCTGAATACTCCTGGGTCAATCTGGCCTCTACTCGCTGTGCAATTTTGAATAACTTTCTCTTAATTTTGAGGGTACTTTACAAGAAGATCCAGGGGCATTTTCAAAATTTTAGGTCTTTGTCTTAAAAATAATTAGTTATTTCATTAATATCATGTTCGTTTAAAAAATAGTAGTTTTCGCTCAATATATCGTATAATATATGCAATATTAAAAAAATCAAAGACAATAATTTCACAAAAAGGACCCAAATTTTTTATTTAAACATTTTGTAGGGATAAGAGTGCTAAGTGTGCTGAATAAGATGGCATAAACGTTATTTTGCTCTATTCTTTTGTGTAATTACAAATTACACAATTGTATTTTTTATTTCACCCTAACGCCGTTAATATTTACATTACCGGCGATTTGTGTACAATATTGCACCTATAAGTATATGTGAGTTAAAGGTTTTCTAATAAAGTTTATAGGAAAAGAGTTTCAAATTTTGCATTTACACTAACGCTTAAAAGATATTTTCTTAAAACTGTCTCCAAATGGCTTTCAACGCAAATTTCCATTTAGGGCGAAGTTTTACGGTTCTGTTATATTCTCAATGTAAAATTTCGGCTCTACCAGTAGGAAACCGAAAAATAGAGAAAATTAAAAAAAAAAAATGTATTTTGGCGGCGATAGATGACAGCTAGCAAGAAGATGGGGCAAGGCCGATAAACAGACCCAGACCAAAGAAATAAAAAAAATACTAATACGAGCAAGTCTGTGCCATTCTGAAGCACCATTAGTTTTCTGTGAACAAGATATTCAAATTTCGCATTTACAATGACGCTTAAACAACATTTTGTTTAAAATGTCTCCGATTTTTTTAACGAAAATTTCCATACCCGTAGAGGTTTTACTCTTCTATAATAACCTTAAAGTAATATTTCGTTTTTACCATTAGTAAACCGAAAATTGAGAATTTTTTTGGAAATGTAATTTGGGCGACCATTAATAGCAGCTTAGGAAGAGGGTTGGAGAAACCGAAAATAGCCGAAAAGAGAGAAACAAAAAATCTGGCCCAAACCAGAAAGCCTGTGACATTCTGTAGCACCAGAAGTTTAGTTGTATTTTTAAAACACCAGTAAGCTTATTGCGTTATTATTATTATTATTATTATTATTATTATTATTATTATTATTATTAAATTTATTTTTGTTATTTCGAACATGCCTCCTTCTAAAGGGTTTACATTCATTACCGAAAAGAAATTTATACAATAATCCTGCAATAAAAACAATTGGGTATACACACTCAACTCATAAAAAAGTAATCTTCTTTAGCCTCCACGTTCTGCTTCAATTTTGTAACATGTGCATTTTAATGTCTCATGCCGTTTAAAAAGAAAGAAATGTCAGTGATACAAATATGAAAATTAACTGTATAATTAATGCACAAGTATACTCTAAAAATAATTCATATTTTCAAGAGAAGTTATTACAACAAACACTGCGGCTTATCGTTGGTTTCCCTATGAAAGAGGAAAGGTAGATATATCAATTTATGCAGGTCTAGAACAACAGCAATTATGTATAAGTTGCTATCTCTTCTGTGAAAACCTACCCCTAATCTCGACATCTACGCGTATATCGATCTTTTTCACATTTCGAGTTCGATATTCTAGCAATGAGAAACAGCCTTAGTTTGCAAGTGTCGTCTGTGATGACCTGTCTTCGTAATATTGTGTCAGTGATTCTATAAAAATGTGTTACAAGAATGTGCTACACATGTTACATAGATGGAAATGTTTTCCTGCAGAGGAGCAGAAAGTAAGTAATTTATGAATCTATTTCACTTATTAAAACTATTATTAGCTCTGTGAACGATAAAGGAATTTATAGTTTATTTGAGTCGCTTATTAAAGATGTTTAGTATTGAGATGCATGTACTTTTATGCTTTATCGTAACAAATGAGACAGAATCGGATCACTTCAGCGAGAACATTGTAAATGACACTACCACACCGCGCCAGCAGTAGCGGAATAGCATCGTATGTATAACCTCAAACTTCAAAGGCGCAACTTCACTACGCGTGTCCAACGACACGGCAAGGCTCCAGTCTTCTATCTACGCGATTCTTGAATCTGTATAACGCATAATTTCTAACTCGTTTTATGCCAAATATTTTTATTTTTTGCTGAAAACTTTTAACTTGACATTTTGACGTTTCGCTACATGGGTCGAAGTTGAGTGACAACTCTCCGACCTTCGACCTACACGACTATACTTCATTTTTTAACGTGACCCACGAGATTAGATCATTTTTACACCACCTGCTTTGTAAAATTAATATTTTTAATTTATTTGCGAACGTCCTTCTCAACGGGGCCCATGGCCCGTTGGCATGGCCCGTCAGACATGTGCTTACCACTGTTAAAAATATTAATTTTACAAGGCAAGTGTGGAAATGATCTAATGTCATGGCTCACGTTAAAAAAAGAAGTATAATAGAAAACTTCCTTGGGCGTGTGCGACACAGTTTCCAGTTGTCATTTGAACTACGTAGAGAGAATGCCCTGCTTCCCGCCACTCATTCACTGATTTCACGAAATCGGAATCGACTCGTTACGATAAGACGATCCCAGCGTGTTGTGTTTTTTAAAATAGTTTTTATTATCCTTGTTCGACAATATTATGTATTTCAAGGTTTGTTAGATTACATAGATACATAATCATTTTTGAACTACATTTCATCATACTTGTACAATATTTGAAAATAATAATATTGGAAACTAACTACTAAGGATACACAGGAAGAGTCCTTCAGAAAAATAATAGAATGTTTGGAATACAACATGCTTATTGAATTAAGGGATATTTGAAACTGTTTTATAGCTAATTAAGGAGAATTTTCTAGGTCTTTAGAAATTCAATATGTATTTTTTACTCCGAATATTGTATTTTTCTGAAGGATCCTTCCTGGATATTCTTAGTAGTTAGTTTCCAATATTATTGTTTTTAAACATTGTACATGTAGTTCAAAAATGGTAATAAAAACTATTTTTTTTAAAAAGTTCTTTAGATCATCTTGATTTGATTCGTGGAAAAAGATTGACTGATTTACCTAGAGTGATCAAAGGAGTGGCTGGGCAAGATGAAAGAGAAGAGTAGAAATAGGAAGAAAGTTTTAGAATCTAAGTTTTGAGAGGTTCTTTAGATAATTCTTTTAAAATTGAATCATTTCTGATATACCATGGAGCTTGAAAACATCTCTTAGGAATTTGTTTTGCAGTACTTCCAGTTTTCGAAGGTCATGTTGTCTTGAGACCTATTTTGCTAGATGGGAGAGGAGTGGGGGGCTTGATTATTTTTACGGCAAGACTAATCAAATCTAATATATCAAACATAACAAATCTTTAGCACGTGGTTTGATAAAAAATAATTGCAATTACACGGGAGCGAACATTTCTGTTTGAGATTCTGTCAATAACGCATATTGCTATCTTTTATCATTAATTCGGCTAATGTTGGTGAAAACAATTAGGTAGGGATATCCGGCCTCAAGAAAACTTGCGCGTATAATACAATACCCAAATGGGCTTTCCGTTTGACTTGCGTATTTGATTCTCAAACAGAGATTTGGGTTATTAACGTGAACGTGTACTAATTGTCATAAAAATCTCTTATAAAGGGCGACTCATTAAAAATGCCCACCTCGAATGTTTTTAACTTTTCAAAATATTGATATTAAGTTTTCCCCTAATGATTCATGATAGAGGGGCTCATCAACTGTAGTTTATTTGCTTTGTGAAAGCATTTTTCAATTTAAAAATATTGGGCTAACTTCTTTTTTTTAATGGAACCCTATACTTTCTTTACACGAATAAATAGGTCTTAAGAAAACAAAATCAGCACTACTACGTATGTTACGTCTGTTGCTATTTTATGAATAATGATAAACAGTAAGTGTTTTAAAATCTGGTGTTGAAGCAGGTTCGGAAGATCGCGGTGCGACTGTAGTTCTAAACATTTCCACAGCATCTATCGTTTGCGAGATCAAAACGTCGCGGATTAAGATATCTAGCGCATGTGACCTCTAAACGACAATCGCCACCGTAGTACTCAAGTGGCAGTCTAAAATCGCGAAAGATAAATTTGACGCATGCCGAGAGTGAATGCCGTAGTGATTACAGAGTAGAGGTTTATGTGACCCTGTAGCGCGTCATTTCTGCGGGCAATTGACGTAGAGACTTCAAATTTGTGCCCCATTTGTGTTAACAACAGTATAATTTAAGTAGAAGTGATATCATTTTATTAATGATATAAAGCAAATTATCGAGTCCATACTGGAGAAAATTGGATAATTGCATTTAAAAAAATACTCAATATCAACATCTGTAATGCTGAAGAAGTTCCAACTCAGTTGAATACGTCCTTGCCAGAGAATAACACACTTTTTACAGGGAACATAATTATGCCCCCTTTAAATATCGAAGATGTTTTAATCTGCTTGATGAATGACGCTGCTAATGAGGACATGCCAATGCTTTTCTGGTTACTTCGATTAATTCTTTTAGACAAAATATAAATGATTGTAACATTCGAGAACCGAGCGAAGTGGTTCAGGGCGTAACGCGCTGACTTTGCATTCGGGAGGCCTGGGTTCCTTCCCTGCGCCGGCCATCTTCACCTGTTTTTGCCCTCGGTCATGCAGGTGAATACTAGGCTGGTTCTATTGAAAGGACACGACCGCAAGACCGGCGTCGCTAGTCGTTAACTTCGTGAAGTCACGAAGGTGAAGTGAATTCGAGACATCACGGGTTCCTGGTTGGGTGATTGACTATGATCCCCTGGATCGAACGGCGCCGAGGCCAATTGTCCCTTACGGAACATATTAGTGGCTAAATACAAATACAAACACAAACATATTAGATCTTTGCCGGGATGTTTCTTGAAAGGGAAATTCGAACAATGTGGTCGCGAGATCGCTGCATTGCCCTGCGCCCTGTGACTCGGCGCCCCGCCATGGACTTTCTTCAGAGTAACTGCTTTTCGCAGGATGCCGGATTTCACACTCTTTTGAGCTGTTAAATATTTATCAGCAGACCTAGATGGCCGATGAGGCTAAGAGCATGTACCGAGTCAGTGCTTTGGTACGAAGGGTCGAGGGTTCAAGTCCCGCTTTGGTATGGTTGTTTTTCCCTTGCCCCTCATGTATGTATTGCGGCAGAAGGCCTCGCGTTCTGCTGACCCCTGATCAGGGAGCCCGTAATAGTCGAATATGCGGCCTATTGGGAGGTAAAGGGTAACCAGCTGTTATACCAACGCATGTAGTATTGCTGAAATTGTCACAAGACCTAGCAATTCTTGTAAAAAGTATAGTTTTACATTTAAAAAAAACCTTTGTCAGTCCAGTAATTTAAAATAAAAAATGGTTTCTAAAAGCTAATAAATACAATTGATGAGCCCTGTATGTCCTGAACCTTTCGGTGAAAATGTCACCTCAATATCATGAACCTTTAGAGAATATTCGAGGTGGACGTTTTTTTACTTACAGTGTATACTTTATAAGTTGCACATGTACATTCCTCTTCGCGACAAAATTATTTTACACAAATGTTTTGTATCATATAACCATTTTTATACGTTCGGTAAATTTATATTGTGGAAAACTACAAACACACCTACAAACATCGATTGTCAAGGTTTACAAATTTATTTTTTAAGTAATTGCGTAATCTTTTAATATCAAGTTTCTTTTTAACGAAATGGAAGTGTGTTCTGATTGCATTTGAAGTACAAATCATTTGAACTATTTATATTGACGTTGTTTTTGAAGACAAGAGGTGCCTGTAAGGTCGAAGGCGTTCTAGGTCGTTTCCACGGAGTTACTTGCCAAGAGCATTGCCAATTTGCTTCAAATGACTTTCCAAATGCAAGGGCATCAGCATTGTTATCAATTCTGTGACCTCTGTCGGGGACTGCATTGGCATTTCAGACCAATTTATATATATGTACGCTCAGACAACAGTTATTTGATTAATAGTGAGTCACCGCCTTTGCACGTGTTTCGTTACAATGTTCGTAATAGAAACGTTCACTTGCGCAGTGGCGGCTCCTGCTTAGGTTGCCCTGTTGAACAATCCGCAGATAATCAAATAATATCTTGTAATACGATAGGAATATACATTTTCCTTTTAATGAAATTCAATATTCAAGATATTGTAGCAATATAGATGTCACTTATATGAAATCATTTTGAAACCAAAGAGCGCCCAATGAGAGCTCTCTCCGGCGGCAGGTGCTCTTCCAAGCACCATGTCACTATCTAGGATTTATTAATGAATTTACTCTTTGGTCATGTTTCAACACAGTGCCTTCGGTGCTGCAACCAGTGGGGGGAGGGTGGTTGGCCGTCGAGCGCGGCGTAATGTTCGAGGGTAATACCAATTTTCTGTCTTCGTCTGATACAAGATGCAACTTAATTTTTAAGAATTTTATGAATTTCGCGTGTTATTGAAAGTACACAAGTTCAGTCGATTATTGACGGTGTTGAATGCATTATTTATGACGTTTGGAGAATTTATTTTCATTTGATGTTAGGTTTTTTATTCAAAATGAACATTTGGTGAGTCTTTTGTGTAAAATTGTTCGTTCTGGAAGGATGTCCTTTTCTGTCTCTCACGGTATGTGTATCTCCAACCGTAGGGGCAATACCTAATCCCTTCACTACAACAGTCACAGTCTGTGAGGGTTGTGAAAACGAGTGTGTGTGAATCATCTTTCATTATTGCAAGGTAAAGAGCCTACCAGAATAGTGAAATTTTCGAAATAAAATAATTTTATATGTGTAAAACGTGTTCAACGGGTAGTGATTGTTGCAAAGTGTGGAGTGCGATCATATTTTTTAAACCAAGTTCTTTTTTGTTTTTTATCAATGCTAGTACTGTCAATTGCATCAGTTTCATCACTAAAAAAACTCGAGTGCTCCCTGGAAATCGAAGCCAGAACCACATGCGCGGGAGGTGAATATACCTGACACGGACACTATGCATAAAATTATGTAAGTAATGTTTCAATAAATACCTTTATTAAATTTAGTTTTAATAGTTTACATCAATTGCTTACTTTTTATTATGTATTGGTGTCCAAAACTGTTGAATTTACATTTCCGTCATTCCGTGGAGTAGTATCCCAGAGTTTGTTGGGGGCACCAACCGCCACTTCACTTGAGAGTGCCGGAAATTTGAAATGATTAGGCAGAATTTAATTGAAGGGCTTGGTTCTAGATAGCCATATGCCACATCCAATTCATTCTTAGAAATAAGATAAAGGTTTCAATCGGACATTTCTCGTCGCAGAGTAAAGAAGACATGTCTCTGGAGAAGAGCGCCATTTATTACACCAGCACCACAATTCTCGCACAAAAAGTAATAATCTGTATGGGGAGAATGTTACTGTTGTTATTTTTGTCGAAAATTTGGCCTAGGGCAATCAATTGCCCAGTCCTTCAATTACTCCTTGTAGTACATTACTGAATGAGAATGTTTCACGTTCTACTGCAACATTGCCATGTTATTTCAAAAATAAATATTTAAGTTTTTATAATGGAATAGAGTTCTATGAAACGCGAACTTTCATCTAAGAGAAAAAACATTATCATTTGACATGAAGGTCGACGTTTTTTGTTTACCCTGTTACGATTATTGGGCACCGAAGTATACGTAATATACTTCTACTATTCTTAATATTCGTTATATATAACTAGCTGGTACTGCTGAAGAAATAATTGTATTTACGTACCTTCAGTTTTAACCTTCACATTTCTATTTTTAATCATTAAAGTAACATTGTTACTGTCTGTGCTTTTTAATAAATCTAGCAGAAGAGCAGATGTTGTCCTGCTCTCTCTCTGTCTCTCTGTCTCTCTCTCTCTCTCTCTCTCTCTCTCTTCCTCCCTCTCTTTTCCCTCTGTTTCCTTTCCCATCTTATTGTTTTCCCCTCTTCCTCTCTCTCCTTTTCCCTCTCTCTCTCTCCTCTCTCCGTCTCCTCTCTCCGTCTCCTCTCTCCGTCTCCTCTCTCCGTCTCCTCTCTCCGTCTCCTCTCTCCGTCTCCTCTCTCCGTCTCCTCTCTCCCTCTCCTCTCTCCCTCTCCTCTCTCCCTCTCCTCTCTCCCTCTCCTCTCTCCCCCTCTCCTCTCTCCCTCTCCTCTCTCCCTCTCCTCCCTCTCCCGTCTCCCTCTCTCCCTCTCCTCCCTCTCTCTCCCTCTCCCTCTCTCTCTCTCCCCCTCTCCTCCTCTCTCTCTCTCTCTCTCAGCTCTCTCTCCTCCCTCTCTCCCTCTCTCTCCTCTCCTCTCTCTCCCTCCTCTCTCCTCTCTCCCTCTCCTCTCTCCATCTTGCGCCACCCGTTTCTCCTGTTCTCCTGGACCTCGCTGCGCATCACAGGGCAACGCCCAGCAACAATGAAGCTCAGGTGGATTGGTTATTTGCATTTAAATGAAGCGTCGTCTTGGGCTGCAGCTGGTAGAGTTACCATAATTGTATTGTGCTTGTATCATATGCGCAAGTGCCAGCAGTAAGTTGCCAAAGTTTTATCGCATGCACGGCAGTGCATTAAACAAGAACCAATAAGCATTGATTTTTATATCGTCTTCTAAATTATTTCATTTATATACATACCTTTTGCGGCTCTCATAGTCAACTAATATTTATAAATGAGGTCTCTAAAGAACGAGTTTCACGGAGACGTGATGAATTGCATTTGGACTGTAAAATTCTGAAAGATTTGTTGAAAAAAATAATCTAAATATGCATTTGAAATACAACCCGCAATCGATAGCATTGTAAAAATCGATATAGTTAAATAACTACTGAAAATAGGCCTAGGGCCTTAAAACTTAAAATTTTCAGGCCATAGACCTCAAGGAAACGTTTCCCACGCCGTGATTTACAGAATAAGATACTTTTGCACATTCTATTACATTTTTGCTGGTCTGGCGCTTATAGATATTATCCAATATCCAATCCAATTGCTCGCGCAAGTTTTCTTGATACACGAGCTCCTTAAGCCGTGACGTAGCCAGAGCCCTCCTCTCCTCGCACCCTGGTTTCAAGTATTCAGCTCTCACGTTAAAATAGGCACGATGGAAAATGTTTATTTGTCTTCAGTCCACCCAGTAAAAGTTTTTCTTCAACATTTGAAGGAGTTTTGTGTAGTGGTAAGTATTTTCGGAATGACCATTTACATATTAAGACTAATCGTAGAGTTATTTGCATATCAATTGCTGTTGTACTTTTTCTTCTATATGTGAAGAAGTTTAGTGCAGTGGATGATAATTATAGAATGATCATTTATTTATTAAGACTAATATTTGCTTTAGTTTTGCTAGATATTATCTAGCTTTGCTAGATATCAATAGTTTTGCTAGATATCAATTGCTTCCAATAATTGAATTCATCGACACTTTTCTATAAAAATTAGGCAGAAATTAATCTAACAAAACGTTTGTTTGAGCAAATAAATAAATCTGGGAGTTATTGATTTCTATTATTCAGCTCTCCTGCACAAATTGGAAAAATGGAAAGTAATTTATGATTTTGTAAACCCAGTTTTTCTTCGATATGGGATGAATATCTGTGCAGTGGTATGTAATTTAGGAATGATCATTTACATATTAAGACTAATCGGTAAAGTTGTTTTGCATATCAATTGCTCCCCATGAATGAGTTCATTCATATATTTCTAAAAAAATAAGCAAAAATTAATTGGTCTAAAAATATTTTTGTCTAAGCAAATAACTTCTGGGAGTCTTTGGTTTCTCTTATTCATATTTCAGGATCCATAATCTCTATCACTTGAGATAAAATAATTATGCTAATTTTGTTTTGTTATGTGGCTCAGTGCATTGTCAATTTATTATTTATACATAATGTAATGTTGGTGGATCATTAGTTTTCTATTGTATCAGTCGTATGATGAATTGATTTACCTGAACAAGTAAGTTTTATACTATCACACAGGACATTAAACATATATATATATATATATATATATATATATATATATATATATATATATATATATATATATATATATTTGTCATATTTAGAATTATAAAAACTGGTAATTATGTTTCAGAATTGATACAAGTATTTTTATTTATTTTTATGATTATGAATCATCAATTACGTTATAACATCTATAATTATTACTCCGGATCTACCTACTACCGTACCCGTGCATGAACTTGCGCATGTTATACTCAGCTTAAAACAGTAAGTGCCTTCAAGGTCACGAGTTGACAGATCAATTTCAA
>BLKR01011470.1:0-32019 GCA_011170035.1 Teleogryllus occipitalis
CTCTCCCTCTCCGCCTCTCCCTCTCCGCCTCTCCCTCTCCGCCTCTCCCTCTCCGCCTCTCCCTCTCCGCCTCTCCCTCTCCGCCTCTCCCTCTCCGCCTCTCCCTTTCCGCCTCTCCCTCTCCGCCTCTCTCTCTCCGCCTCTCTCTCCGCCTCTCTCGCTGCGTCTCTCGCCACCGCCCCTATCATTCCACTATCCTCAGTGGCGCCACGTGATCTGTTAACATCTTGCCTCTCCTGCCCTTCCTTTCCTTTGGCGCCGCCTCAATGCCAATGTTCCCGCCACCTTCTTTCACGCCACCACCAACGTTACAGTACGCATTCAGCAAAGCCAACATAAATAAAGGTCTGAATGTTGTATGCTTCTCTTTGAATACTTCGGAGTACTGAAGCGGGAGTGCCAAAGGAACGTCTTAGGGACCGGAACAAGAATTTAACATCACGCATCCTCACAGAAACAGAAGTATCTGGATGCTCCGCACGGATCTCGTTCGAACGTGCTGTATATTTTCGTGAGGAAAAAATGAGGAATATAATTTTTTTCTTTGATTTTTGAAATATACGTTAAATTTGACTTTTCTATTGTTAGCGTTGAAAGAAAGATAGTTTTGGAAGATTAAGGACAATCTGCAAAGTTATTGTACAGTTTTGGAAACAAAAATTGATCACGGCCGTCTGCGGCTAAGTTCAGCTTTTGCAGGGCACGGGCAGCCATTATGACGAAACGTCTCAGGCGGAGCCTCACGAACCACTGCAGTCAATCTCAACGCAGGGGGGTAGTGCCCTAACACAATTACGTCGTAGAAAATGGCGGGCGTCGCTAGTTCAGATGTGGAAGTATTTTCAAATAAAACACACTTTTATGAACATCAAAGTAAATTCATTGAAATATATATGAACGCATTTCGCTAAAACACTGTTCATACAATTCTTTTTGAAGAAATTACGTTATTAGGTAAAATAACACTAATTTAAGAGCAATTACTTTCTGATACATATTTTATTCCCAATATTGTTCATACACAATTCATCTACTTTATCAAATGTACTGTTTACGAACTACTTATTTTTACTACTCGTACTACTTATTTTTTTGATAAGAAAAACTGTTATAATTGCATGTTTGCAATTGTTCATATGTTTATAAAATTTGCTAAAATGCAAAATGCTGACTTTCTCGAAAGGGTAGAGTTCTACGGAACCATTAAAATACAATAAAATTCAAAGACCAAGTGTATATCTATCATTAAACGTACAATTAAACTGGGTATTAAGCAATCAATTTGAATCTCTTATCAAAATTGTTATTTTGTGATATTCACCTCGGGGAGAATTTGGGAACACTCCCCGGCAGGAATAGAGCACATTCCGGATTGTTTATAAAATTGTTAATTGTTGCAAAATTGTTCATTCTCAGTTTTCGGTTCAGAGTCATCAGGGAACCATTATATTATTGCAATTGTTTGGTGATGGGATCATCAGATGCACTTGCAATGAAAGTATGTTGTAAATAAATGTTTCTATATAATTCTACTCACTAAATTTTTCATTATGTATTTTTTTAAATTTAATAAGCGCTTTTCGTAGCACTGTTTTCTTTAATAAAAGAACACACATAATCATTCTTCCCTTTCAACGTTCAGTTCTCCATCTCCCAGCGATATTTCGGCGATGATTAAAATGCAAACAAAGCGAAAGACGAAAAATCGAATTAAAACTAAGTGCTACATTGGTACGAATTTCCTCCTATTGGAAATAGCGATGTTAAAATACCACTGGAAGTCCGCAGAAGTGTTTCCAATTTACAAATGTTTTGTCCACGTTGGACTACGAACTCACGTATCTAGGTTCAGCAAGATAATACTATGTCTACTACTATATTATCACCCTACGAGTCACTGCCTCTCCAACACTTAAAAAAATATTGAACAGGTCAACTCATTTTTTAAAAATCTACGTGCGAACTCACAGTCCGATGCATAGGGCGCTACTACTGTGAGTTTGAGATGGCCTGGTAGGTATTTACGAGTTCTGGGAACCTCTCTAGGAACTCAAGGTTTCAAGATTTTGATTTGTTAGCAAGCGAGCTCAAGTAACTGACCACTCTGAGTGTCATTTCCAATCATTCAAGTCTAAGGGATGAATAGGCACTGAGTGTTAATGAGAGCAAGGAAGTAGATGAATTTGGAATAAATACATTTGGAAAAAAAACATTTTCCCCACAAAATTGCTCTCTCATTACAATTAACAGAACTCGTTATTAATTTTCCATACAATCTATTAGATTGATTGATTGGTTGATTTTTCCGTGTTGCCGGGCGCGTCAACTGCTTGGTCATTAGTCCCGTTAGTGTAGTTCATGTTTTTCCCCGCGGGAGATGGCAGTGATCTTCCCCCGCTGTGTGGCGAGATCCGGCTCCGACCTATCGTCAGCTAGTGGGGTTTCCCCCTTACCAGGACTCTCCCATCAGCGGGGCACCGCCCCAGCCGGGAGAACCTCTAAGCTCCCGGCCGGTCTCCCGGAATATATGGTAGTGTAGTGTATGCTAGTGTAAGTATGTGTGTAAGGGGAGAGGAAAGGACAAGGAAGAGGAAGGACAGATTGCGCGCGGTCCGTGGCCCGTTTGTTAGGGTACTGCTCCGGCATTCGCCTGGTGATAATCGGAGAAACCACGGAAAACTACCGATCAGAGCAGCCGGTCGCTAGAATTCTCCTCCTGACAGCGACTGAATTCGATCTAGCTGAAAAGCTAGTGTCGAAAATCCTGTCGCCGTCAGGACTCGAACCTAGGACCTCCCGGTCAGAGGCGCTGCAGTGACATCAGCTGATGCACTGAGCAATCTATTAGAAATTTCCGTAATTACACACATATCAATTATGTATAATATTATTTATCACCAAATCAAATCATCAGATTACCGGTGTACTTCGCAAAATATTGTCTGTAAAAAGTATATAAAGGAGTGTTGTAATAAGACAGAAAAAATTGATAAAATGCATAAAATGAACTCTTGCCGAACGTTTGGAGTCTGCTTATATTATCAATTTGATAAATGTGAAATTGTGTTGATGTGAACTAGTTGTCATTAGCAATGACATTTAAAAATAAATTAAGTTGTGGAAAGCTAAGAAAAATCATCGTTAAAATAACACCAGAGAACTTTCATCCTAACATAAGTACATCTTTATTTATTACCACATTCTCATAGTTCATTCCCTAATAACTACTTGAAATAATGAAATAATCTGCAGAAATTTGAGCGAACTACATGCGAGCGACATGTGTTCTATTGACCCTAAACAGAAATAGCTAATTGTCTCATTTATGTAACGAATAATTAAATAATTTTGTAAACTGTCTATTCATGTCATTAGAATCATAGAGATTTAGAAAGTGCATTGCAAATACACAGCCCATATTTTTTCAATGCACTTGCTTATTGAATATTTCTTAATGTGATTGTAATCAATCTCTAATCTAGCCGATAAAATCATTGTTAATACCATTTGGTCTGCTATTATGTGCAGTCTACTCGGAAAACTTACCCTCTCGTCTTAAGATCAGTGTGTATCAACTAGTTGCAATGCAAGACACGAAGCAACTTAAAAGATTTTCTCGAGAGCGAATTTTTCGGAGTGGCAAGGGTCATTCATGACTAAAGAATGAGGTGACGTCGCAGCACGGAAGGAAAGAAACATCTGCGTAACATTTGATCGCAAGAGACAGAAAGACAAAAGAAGGATCGTCGCATGTACATCATGGGATCTCGCATTTTACATTGGTAGAATAGAGTGAGAACCCACAAAAACCTCATAAATTTTTTTTATGAAATACGATATTACAGGAACATCATTCATAGAATCTAAAAGAACCTCTGCAATATTAGAGCTGGAAATCGGTATTCGTCAGTGAATCATATCATTTTCAGATTTGTAATATCTTGTCTATTTACAGGTATGTCTCATAGTAGATCCATCTCAACAAAAGACAATTCTCTGAGTTATTTTCTTAAAGAATCCCCACAAGCCGTTTCAGTGCTTTTTATCGATACCGTGTTTCTTAAATTGCAATCCAGCTTACTGAGCTAGCTTTACTTTGAAGAAGTGGACATTTATGATAACCTCGGTCTGAGGTGCCTGAAAATCCGATTAACTATTCTACCAGTTTACATCTTCATGTTCTCTTAGTCTGAGAGTGAGTTTTATTGTGCCAGAAGAGAACCATTTAAGCTCTACGTTGCCGAAAAATTAAAAGCGATAAAAGCGCTCTTCTCCGATATTGGATAAGCTAATTCGATTATATTTCAACGTACGAAAAATTCCACTTTTCTCCCCCGAGCTCCAAACAGGTAAGCAAGCAATACTTTCATTCAACTTCACCAATATGTAGTAACTGTTGGAACAGTGAATTGCATCCTTCTAGAACAACAGATAAATAGACTGATTGATGGATTGATGTGTCCGGAGACATCAACTGCTTTGGTAATTAGTCCCGATACTGTAGTGAATGTTATATTCCGGGAGGGGGCAGTGTTTCTCCCCCGCTGGATAAAGAGATCCGGCGCCGACCTGCACGTCGGTTAACAGGGAGTTTTTTTCCTACAGATATCTCTCTCAGTGGAGCACCGACCTAGTCTGGACAAGCACTAAACTCCCGCTTGGCCTCCCAACAAAATTCCTACAAATCGGAATTAAGATGTTCTATACCACTAATATTTTTCAGAATATTCTTATTGATGCGTCATACTAAAAAAAATTAATAACCGTTTTCGTCATTTATACGCATATAAATCATAATAAGTTAATCACTTTTCTAGGAAAAATATTTTCCAGGATGAAAATCATATCATTTTACAATATAAAAATATTGGTGGTATATATCCATGTTACTTAATCAACTCGACAATAAACTTTTACCAAAAGCGGAAATATTCTGAAAGATTGCATGTTTTCTTAATAACGCTTTTGGTAAACGTTTTAATTCGACCAAGGTGTGGTTGAAGAAATCAGCAACCAGATGAATGTCAGGAAGAACGTTGAAAATACTCTTGCCGCAGAAATTGAAAATGCATATTGGGGTCCTAAAACTACTATTTAAAAATATGACATCCGATGATCTTATTGACTTTTCAGAAATGAGTGCAAATAAATAAAATTGTTTTTCACGAGCACTTATCTATTGTCTCAAGCTGAATCATACTTATCGGGAATGTTAGATGAAGATGATAATATTAATTGTAAGCTTCTTAAAGAAAAAACTAATATTGTAAAATTCGAAGTACAAGCGCGACACAAAAAAGCAAGACATAAATGTTTCATTGACTATAAGCCACATACAATTGGAATATCGGGAATCTTAGGATATACATGTGATTGCTCTAATGGGAGGCGAACTGATGCTTGTTGTTTTCATTTAGCAAGAATTACATCCTTTTCTTTCATATGCTCTGTATCTGTCCCGCAAAATTAAACCAGCTGTAAACTTGTCATATTTTTGATACTGGTAAAATTGTGCCGACCGTAGATGACGCTAGCGAAGAAAATTCAATTGAATACGATAAAATATGATTTTTATGTAACGTTAGGCATTCTTTTTTAATGTGCTCACAATTATTATTTTTTTCCACAAAAATAGCACAATTGTATATTTTGATTGAATAATAATAATAATAATAATAATAATAATAATAATAATAATAATAATAGTAATAATAGTAATAATAGTAATAAAGAAATTGAAATAAAATTTGAGTGGCAATCATTTAAAATATTTTTAATTTGATCACATCAAAACAGGCCACAAAAATAAAAATGATTTCTTCAATATGACGCACCCATAAGAAAACTCTAAAATAATTCAGTAGTAAAGAACACCTTAATTCCGATTTGTAGGAATATTTTGGAGTCATCACTCCACAAATAAAACATAGAAATATACCGAATAATATTTAATTTTTAAAAATTGAATTTCCCGCCAATTTTTGTGAAAAAGCTCTTCAACTTACATTTAGACGTCAACTATGTCTCATAAATTTTTCAGAATTATATCTCGGGATAATGAAATGAAAGAAAAACGAAAATTCGTATTTTTTCTGATATAGAAAATAAATAGGCTGTCGCTCTCAGATTTGGGGAAATTACTTTCAAAATAACATTAAACATGCCCTCTACTCGAAACTGAATTAAGATTGGAGGCATTTTTACCCCCACCCCCGGATTCTGCTACAGCCTATATAATGCTGTTATACAAAAAAGTACCTTACGCAACTCGTTTATAATGTTGCTTTATTGCATTAGTAAATTTGAATACTCGCTACTAACGTTGCTCGTCTTCAAAACATGTACTGATGCAAAGAAGCTTAACATTATGAACTAATTGCATAAACTACTATTATTTCCGAACGTAGTGTCAATTTCTGATTTTCCCCCTATTTTAGCTGACCATTTCTGCTATTGATGCATGACATTTGGGAAAGATGTTCTCCTAACCATCTGCATCTGAATTTTGTTAGAGATCAGAAATCTTTTGATTTTTATATTTTTCATTTCTCATTAGATGAGTTAATTATGCCTCAACTCGCAAAAATTTAAAATGCATCAAGAGATTTGCTGCTATCAACTTCAACCTATCAACCTTCTCGGAACCTGTCTTTCAAAATCGCCAGGGTCCGCAGGGCTCTAAACCGCTTCTGTCCTTTTAACAGCTCATGGGCCGTCAGCGTGGCGTGCCAACGTTTACCAAGTAACGAATGTCAATTGTCGCTCGAGATTAGGGATGCGACATCGATGCCGAAGTTTTCAAAACATCCATGTTTGCATTGAAATGATTTGAGATGATTCTATAGATTTTATAGAAACATCGATATTTTAAAGACAATTTTTTTATTGTTTATTTAAAATCGCATTAATTAAGAGGTCATTAGAAACCACATTATTGACTTAACGTTAGGGAATTTGTGAAAGTAGTCAGTTGTCAAGAGGACCGCCAGGTAGCAATCTCCGCGTACGCGCTCCTGCTTCTCTACCCAGCAATGCCCGTGTTTTGCACTCGATGTTCTTACGTTTTCAATGTTTTGTTTCTGAATGAAAAATTTCATAATAACAATTCTATAATAGTTAAAATATGAAATGATAACTTAATATACCGCTTTCCTGTCAGTTTATGTGTTCGAACCGAACGAAAGCGGCTTGTACTTCCTTCGTGGAGCAGATTATCTCCTGCCCGAGATGACCCTGATGCCCTGGTATTTCCTGCGTCTTTCCTCACATTTCCTACATGTAGAGGCGGTCGCACACAAGCACCGTATGGTCTATCCATTGTATATGGTCTCACCTCTTCTTCTTATATCCTTCACCGAACTGAGGACTGACTATTTGAGATGATCTTGGGGCCTCTGGATTCAGGCTCAAGTTTTGTCCATTGTTCTTATTATTTTTTAACTTTGTTTTCGATTAAATCTAAATTACAAATTATTAAACACGACCACTGTCAAATTCAATTTTTTTGCTCAAGAATTGAACGTTAATGGCTACTAAACCAGCTTTAAAACATCGATGTTGAAAAGCATCGATGGATTTTGGTATTAACATCGATGTTTTTAATTTTCAAGATGTTTGGTAACATGGATGTTGCATTACTACTCCAGATCGTACGCTCCGTACACCGCGGCCCAGACATACGAAAGGGCTATGAAGTAAAGGGCTACGGCAGAGATGTCTCCTCTCAGCTACGTAAGATGAAATCCGTCTGAACCAGCATTTGCTAACTGGAGAATAAATGCAGTTAGAGCCGCCTTCCCCACCTTGAGAAGGCACTCTGAGAAGAAACCGGGAGCAATAGCTCAGTGCATCAACTGATGTCACTGCAGCGCCTCTGACCGGGAGGTCCTAGGTTCGAGTCCTGACGGCGGCCGGACTTTCGTCACTAGCTTTTCAGCTAGGTCGAATTCAGTCGCTGTGTGGAGGAGAATTCTAGCGGCCGGCTGCTCTGATCGGTAGTTTTCCGCGGTTTCTCCGATCAACACCAGGCGAATGCCGCAGCAGTACCCTAATAGTTAGTAATAGTTAAAATATGAAATAATAACTTAATATACCAAACGGGCCACGGACCGCGCGCGATCTGTCCTTCCTCTGCCTTGTCCTATCATCACCCCTTACACACACACTTACACTAACATGCACTACACTACCACATATTCCGGGAGACCGGTCGGGAGCTTAGAGCTTGTCCCGGCTGCCCCGGTGCCCCACTGGTGGGAGAGTCATGGTTAGGGGGAGACCCCACTAGCCGACGGTAGGTCGGCACCGTCTCTCACCATCCAGCGGGGGAAGATCACCGCCATCTCCCGAGGAAAAAATACGTACTTCACTAACGCGACTAATGACCTAAACTGTTGACGCGCCCGGAATCACTAATCAACCAACCAACCAACCAACCAGATGCTTTACGTTGGTTTACTTTATTACGGGAGACTCGGAGGAACCAATGAGATAAAAAAAATATATTCCGGGAATTGCCAGATGATCCGCAATCATGGGATGAGTAAACGAATTTGCAGATTTATGGTTATGGAAAAATGACATCTGATTGAATGGAAGTGGAATTACAGTATTGGTTATTATAAAGACTCTGATATTAAGTTATGTAATATAATGCATGATATTTATATATTTTTTCATATATTTATTGTATCATAAACATTCTAAATAATAATTACCATTTAAAAAAACGTGATTATGGATTTTTTCAAGCGAAACTTTTCTCACTTGCGTACACATTGGAACACTGTGCGCCCACCGCCGCGTCAGGCACTTCCTTTGCTCCACGGCTCTGTTCGGAGCAGGAGAGCAGATTTCTGTCACGTCACAGAGCTTTGAGTTGGCAAGCACTAGTCTAAACAGTGACTAGTTGTTCAGAGTTCCTAGCTTGTTTTATTGTTTACTATTTGTGACGGACACTACTAAAACAAACGTGACAATAGACGATTGTTATGAAAACATTGTTTCAAAATTGTTTCTGTGGAAACAAGTGACACGGGTTTAACTGCAACCCGTTATGTGGTTTTATATTCATGGTTTTAAATTTACAATATCATTCAAGTCTTAAATGTTAAGGATATAAATATATCGACATTTAAATCTACAGGTGTCCAGGGAGGAAACAACGAAACTGAAAATAAGTTCTTAAGTCAATTGTGAGCATATTTTTTTCTAATAAACCCCCTCAATATTTTGAATGGTTGAGCCGCAATAAGCACTCAAAAATTTGGTTTGAAAAAACACTTTCTATGCCAAATTTGATTTTGAAAAACATAAACAATCCTGAAACATGTAAATTGTTAATTATTTACAAAGGAAATTGATATATTTGTTCGTGAAGAAAAATTAACACAAAAACAAAAAAGCAATTGAATTGTGTAAATTGGGTGCTTTTGCAAAAGTAAAACGGTATTTCGTATATTTTGATGTGTTTCGAGGTTTATCGTTGTGTTGGTGAGAGGGGCGGCGTGAGAGTGGGCGGCGTGAGAGTGGGCGGCGTGAGAGTGGGCGGCGTGAGAGTGGGCGGCGTGAGAGTGGGCGGCGTGAGAGTGGGCGGCGTGAGAGTGGGCGGCGTGAGAGTGGGCGGCGTGAGAGTGGGCGGCGTGAGAGGGGGCGGCGGTGAGAGGGGCGGCGTGAGAGGGAGCGTGGCGGAGAGGGGGCGTGAGAGGGGGCGGCGTGAGAGGGGGCGGCGGAGAGGGGGCGGCGTGAGAGGGGGCGGCGGGAGGGCGGTGAGAGGGGCGGCGTGAGAGGGAGCGTGGGTGAGAGGGGGCGGCGTGAGAGGGGCGGCGTGAGAGGGGCGTGTGAGAGGGGGCGGCGTGAGAGGGGGCGGCGTGAGAGGGCGGCGGCGAGAGGGGCGGCGAGAGAGGGGTGGCGGAGAGGGGTGGCGGGAGTCTGGGGAGAGGGCGGTGAGAGAGGGTGGGAAAGGAGGGATTTGAGAGGTAGGTGTGATAGGAGAGAGTGCGTGAAAGGGGTCGGAGGAGGGGGTGTGATAGGAGACGGAAGGAGCGGGACAGCGGGTGAGGGGGATGGCGTGGGAAATATTGATAAACCGATTGGTTTCCTTAGTCCGCGACTGTACATCGCCCCTGTGAAGCCTTCACTTCTGTACATATGTTGAAAGGCGCCTGGGGTGTAAACTTACTGTTATGTAAACACTTTTAGGGGTCATCAGAAGAAGAGTGTACCTCTCCGCAAATTCAGTGTAAGCTAAGGTCACTTTTTCATTAATTTAATTGACAATAAGTTCAAAGGACCATGTTGAAGATTAAAAAATGCTGAGTTATATCCCAGCTATTCATGAATCTATGACAATTTCCTAGAGCCTTGCGATTAAACTGTTAAGTTTGAGCACCTGCAGGAAGATAAAAAGTTCTTACGTAGAAAGAGTAAAATGTACAGTCGACTCCGGTTATAGTGAACTTCTGGGGACTAAAATTTTTCGTTCACTATATCCGATGACGTAAAAATTAAATACAATTTCTCCATAACTATTGAATATATTAAAATAGAGATACAGCAGACTATATGATCCGATCTAGAAATTTCGATCTTTGTTTCGAGAGACGATCGATTTCGATTTCGAGAGACGATCTAGAAATTTCATATCTCTATTTCATCATTATATGTAACATTCATATAATGATATAATACACGTATGTATATTAAACATCATATCTTTATTTGCTCTTTAATAATCAATTACTTTCAATTATTTGCTTCATTGCTTCATACATTTTTCATTAGTAATTTCTTCAGATTCTTCTCCAGAGTTCGTATTCAGTCCATACTTAATTCTGCATTGTCCTCTGTGTCTAAGTATCGTAATTCAGACTTCACCAATGCTGCTTGCACTGTTGAAACACCATCCCACTCTCCAAAGGCCTTTCTACTCGACAAATAACATAAGAGATGCTTTCGGTAGCGGGATGGGGCAAACGGCTAATGAAACTGATCGCTCTTCCGCAAGGCACGACGGATATCGCCAGGCCGTAAGTCGCGTCCTTTCTGTCGGCTACATAGAACTCAATCGCCGCCAGTTGTAGCCCACGCAGGACTCGTCTTTTGTTTCTGCACTGAAAATGAATGGCATTAGGTCATCAGTAATGTCTCCAATTCCGCGTACGCTACCTTCACGTCAGCTTTTTCGATTACGGCCTTTGGCCGTCGATGTTTTTTTAAACTGCCTAGTGATGGAATTTGTGGCAATGAGGCGATATATCCTTTTTAAGGAGGGAATTTATTTCCAGGACGTATTTACTACATTCAGCATAGCTGAGGTTCAGGTTCACTACAACAGAATCTTCTTATGCTTCTTTGTAATGTAAGTGAAACGGGTCCAAAGACTTACGTTCACTATAACCGAGGGTTCACAATATCCGAGTTTACTATAATCGGAACCGACTGTATATAACGACTGAAACATTGGCCCTGCAAGCTACATCGAGTGGTAGAGAAACGAACTAGATTTCTTTTGATTGAGGTTTCAGAGGAGCAATTCAGCATTTTTTTAAATCTGCTGTAGTCTTAAAATAGCAATGGTGTATACGCTGAAAGTGTTTGAGGGGATACACAGTGATTTTCTAAGTTTCTCTAGGTGGAGTTAAATCTCACCGACAGCTGGAGCGTGACCGTTGGGGCAATAGGTGGTGCCTTCTTTCCTTTAATATCTTTCCGTAAACCAGGGTTTCGCAACCATTTTCTTGCAGCGGCCCCTTTCGGAAGAATGATTCGCTTCATCGTCTCTTTTAATTTTTTCGATTATATATAGAGCGTACAAAATCATCATAACACAAATAATTGCACATAAATGACTTGATAACAAATAGTCAAAGAATAAAAACAAAAGTTTTGAAAAAAGTTGTTAATATTGTTTTCATATTTTTTGTGCCATTGTACTTTTAAATTTTTAGAATTAAGTATTATTAGATATTCTAAACATTTATATAAGAAACAATTTATATTTTTCATTAACATTCATTTATATTTTTTGTAATCAATAGGATCTTGATTACGTTGATCATTTGTCAGTGCACATTTGGCTGTCTATGCCAATCAACCCCTTTACCGTCTTGAAAATTGCATCGATCCCACAGAGGGTATACGGGCCCCGTTGGGAAACACTGCTTTAAAGCTCTCTTTAACAGTGTTCGACCAACAACGGTAAATATTTGTTGGCCAGCTTTAGGGTCTAAGCATACATTCGATCTGATGGTGGTGTTAGCTGACTACAAACTGCACCTTAGCTTGAACTACAAACATATTTTTATGAGTAAGAGAGTAACTTACAGAATTCAGAAATGTATAAACGAAAAATAAACAAACATTATTTTGTTTAATAAATATTAACATTGAGCACTTGCAAAAGTGCAAACGAAATTAATTATCGCGACAATTTATGATCATTTAGCTAACAGTTAACCCTATGTTAATATCCATAATAATTGGCTTAATCTCGTCATTACGCAAGTAAAACCTGTAAATTACGTGATATATGAACACTGTACTTCATTTATTTGCTGTAAATGAAGATGTACTATAATACACGTTAGAAATAAGAACCAGTGTCCAGAGAATATAAAAGAAGGTACGTAAGACATTTACATTAATAATTGACTAATTATTTAATTATATTTTTTTTTAAATTCCTGTAACTGTAACCATCGAATGTTGATGTGCGTCGTGCGATGAATGTTAAAGTGTCTATTGTGCGAACAAGTCTCTAGATCTTAATATCCACTCTCCTATCGTACTCGTACTGTCATGTGCACAAATCGTTTACCTGCAAACTGCAATTGAAATTAGTATGACGAATATATTTCTTCTAATTAACAGCTGTCCTTACCAGAACTGCCTTTATTTCAGTCCGGTGTTCATTACGGAGTAGTGCGTCTGGGATAAAAAAAAGAATAATCCCTATGTTTTGTTAAAATGCATCTGCCACTGTCACAGTAATTACGTGGTTCTCTGTAATTTAGTCGCCGGAACAAACGCTCGTGGAAAACAATTGCAATTTCGAAATTATATTTGCCAAACAAAATGCTTCTGTGAATGAAAAGTCATTACAAAGTTGAAAGCAGTAGCTCTTACTGGTAAAGAGATGAAATTGAGCATGAAATTTTAAGGTGTTATTCTGTTACAATACGTAATCTGGCGGGTTCGTTAACGATAATGATAAATGTCCTCTGACTATACTTGGGTTTTTCTTACGTGACATCTGAGGGTAGTATCTCCAAGATGGAATATGGCACGACTTTTTGCGTCTTTCTCGGCCCTGCCGCAAGATGTCGCATGATTGCGACTGTATCAGGTAGTGCTGTAGATCAAGCGACTCTAGCAGCACGACTGAGAAAGACGCGAAAAGTCGTTCCATATTCCCCATATTCCATCTTGGAGATACTACCCTCAGATGCCTTGTTAGAAAAACCCAAGTATAGCAAATGTTATTACTGAGCGCAGTACTGTACTAAGTGCGAGGTACCAACTCGTCGCTAGGTTTGCTGCCGCGACTCGATATGAAAGTCTTGTGGTTTGAGTCACAAGGGTGGCTGATTTTCGGCACTAGATAGCTAGGTCGAATTCAGCCGCTGTCTGGCCGGCTGCTTCAATCGCTAGTTATTCCTGTTTCCTTCTATTACTTCCAGACGATAGCCGGAGGAGTACCCTACCATACGAGCCATGGACTGCGCGCAGTCTTTCCTTCCCCTTCCTTACAGCCTCTCCTTTTACTTACACACACACATGCTCAACACTAACACACATGTCGAGAGACCAGTCAGGAGCTTAGTGTTTGTCCCGACTGGAGCAGTGCCCTTCTGGGGGGAGATAGCTGAAGGAGAAATCTCCCGCAAACTGGCGTTTTGGTCGCAACCTGTTCTCACCATCCAGCGGGGGAGGAACACCGCCATTTCAAGGAATAAAACATTCACAACACAAACGGAACTAATACCATAACAGTTGTTTGCCCGGAAACATCAATAAATCAGTCAAATCAATCAATCAACTCTGTCCAGCAAATATTATTGAGCGCCGAACTGTACGAAAAGTCTTAATCTTGTTAGTTCTAATCGTACATAGGTAATTTGCGTTTTCCAGTTTCGTTTTATGTATAAGAGTGTGTATTCTGTGAAAGACATTGACATACCTCAGGGAAATTCTGTAAATTTGTTGCCCTGCTTTGCAGAAGATTTTTGAAATGGTGTTTCTACTAGTTAGAGACTGCCATTGTTTTATAGTGAAGAACAGTGACACTTCATTTGCTATGAGTCACCCGTAGATAATTTATAATTCATAAATAATCTTCATACCATTTTAATTTACTCGAAATATAACCTCGGCTGGCAAAAACTAAGAAAGACGACACACAATTGTGCAGCTGTGAGTACACAAGATCACGTGACGACACAGACTGAAATACATCAATGTGCATCAATCAAAACGCATGAGGAAACCCTCTCTTCTCTCTTTTCTCTTTTCCCTCTTCTCTCTTTTCTCTCTTTTCTCTCTTCTCTCTTCTTTCTTCTCTCTTCTCTCTTTTCCCTCGTCTCTCTTTTCTCTCTTCTTTTCTTTTCTCTTTTCTCGTTTCTGGTTTCTCTTTTCTCTTTTCTCTTTTCTCTTTTCTCTTTTCTTTTTTCTTTTTTCTCTTTTCTCTTTTCTCTTTTCTCTTTTCTCTTTTCTCTCTTCTCTCTTCTCTCTTCTCTTTTCTCTCTTCTCTTTCTCTTTTCTCTTTTCTCTTTTCTCTTTTCTCTTTTCTCTTTTCTCTTTTCTCTTTTCTCTTTTCTCTTTTCTCTTTTCTCTTTTCTCTTTTCTCTTTTCTCTTTTCTCTTTTCTCTTTTCTCTTTTCTCTTTTCTCTTTTCTCTTTTCTCTTCCCTTTTCTCTTTTCTTTGCCGACGAACGATAGTATCACTAAGCTCACAAGCTCATCTTGCTTTTCGCGTGACTGAACATCTCAGAATGAGATGGAGAAGTACCTGGTTCCTGGTTTGAGAGCGGTTTTTTGTGTATAACGATATTGATCTATTCGGAAAGTCGTTGCAACCCTTTACATGCCCATCTTTTATTTCTCTCAACATGCACTGTCAGTACGTGAAAAAACAAGTGTTCTTTTACATTTTATTTTGTTTTCCGCTTCATTACAAAATAAGCATTTCGTGTCATTTTTCTGTAACTAAAACTTCAACCATGAAGCTTCATCCTTAAGAGCTAGTTTGTTTGAAGAACTATGGTGCTCGGCTTCGGATGGCAGGGGTGGGGGTGGAGGAAAATAAACATACAACCGGGAGCGTCTCTGCGGGAGCGGAAAATCGGATTATATTTTGTTGGTATTTACAGACGCCCGACCTTCGCCGACGAACTCAATCTCTGTAAGTGCATCGCGGAAGCGTCGTTCACCGGTTTCCAAGCAACGTTACGCGCGTCGCCGATTGTCGTGCCGGGAAGATCGCAATCCCGGAGGATTATGTCCTTTCAACGTTGAACAGCGAGAATAGGCTCAGACGCTATTAAGGCGTGCAATCGCACGAACTGAAGCTGCGAACGTGGGATGGGGTAGATGGGCGGGGCCTCGGTGGCCATATGGAGCGCCGATTCCACCCGAACTTGGCTTGGTTTGTAGGTCGCGTTTGGTTCAATGATTGATTGTTTTTTTCGTGTTCCCGGGCGCGTCAACTGCTTTGGTCATTAGTCCCGTTAGAGTAGTGCATGTTTTATTTTTCTTGGGAGATGGCGGTGATCTTCCCCCGCTGGATGGCAGGATCCGGCGCCGACCTACCGTCGGCTAGTGGGGTTTCCCCCTAACCAGGACTCTCCCACCAGCGGGACACCGCCCCAGCCGGGACAAGCTCTAAGCTCCCGACCGGTCTCCGGAATATGTGGTAGTGTAGTGCATGTTATGTGTAGGTGTGTAAAGGGAGAGGATAGGACAAGGAAGAGGAAGGACAGATCGCGCGCGGTCCGTGGCCCGTTTGGTAGGGTACTGCTTCGGCATTCGCCTGGTGTTGATCGGAGAAACCACGGAAAAATACCGATCAGAGCAGCCGGCCGCAAGAATTCTCCTCCAGACAGCGACTGAATTCGCGTTTGGTGTGACGGGTAGGCAAACGTGTTGCGGCACAGCGTCCATAACTGCCATCGCCGCCTGCGGGTTTTGGATTGACTATTCCTCTCACAAAAGTAACGCCAGTAATGTTTAACAGTATATCTGGTTTGCAATACTCAATGTAGGGTAGCTAAAAAATGTTGATTTTTCTTGCAGCTTTTTTCCTTACTACCTCCTCACTACTGATCAATCATAAGCAACGTTAAATTAATCATTGATGGTGATGTGGTCTGAAAACGCCGGTTTCATTCTTACTAACTTATTTTGGGTGTAATACTCTTCTGGATGCAATTTCATTCCATAAATAACTTTATTAAAGCCTACTTGTGGTTTGGAAATATGCAGTGATATTCCATCATCGGTTCGTGAATGCATTGGAAATATTTAATGGATCCGACGTATTACTTGTAACTCATCTGCTTGTTAATGAAACCGATAAGCTCCCAGCCTCAAATTGTACAGGAGACAAAAAGAACTTATTATAATGGAAACTTTTATCGGAAAATTGCAGTGAAAGCTCGAGACCTGATCCTGACCTGTGCTAAATTGACGATTAATGATGGCACATGTCGGTTAAATACAAAACCTACTCCAGGTTGTAACCAACTTCTTAAGGAACGGTTCAGTTATTGTCGGCGCTTCTACTGGCACCCACAATTTGGGAATGTTTTTCTAGAAAATCGGATCGGAACATTTGCCTTAAACGTGCAAAATTAGTTTCGTAAATATTTTTGAACATCATTCACGAAATGGAAACGTGATATAAAAAAATTTTCTATCTTAGGTTGCACAGTTATTGAAAAATATGAATGATGTCAATCGTCATATTGTCGGATTTTTTATACAATTGTACAGAATAAGTTTAGGATGCCGACAATTGGTCTCTGATTTTCCCCTAAAATTATTTATTCTGTTTGATATACAAGTCAAACATTTCTGAAAGTTTTCACCAGTAGTCTCATTAAAATCGCTGCCAACGTTTCGTAAGATTTCTTACAAAGAAGTGACTGAAAATCATATTATCGCTCCCCTCGTGTAACATAACTACGTTCAAAACAAAACTTGATTTCTTCAGGACGAAAATACTTAAATGTATTTTACACGAGAAGAGAAACGCCACATTTCCCAGTAGAGCTTTTTCCTATCTCCAACAATTGTAAGTCTTCACGGTCGTACGATTACACCGGGAACTGCCAGAAGGAGACGGAACGAGTTTCTCGTTTTTTTCGCGCAGAAGCCTTTCGAGACGTCCATATGGTGCGGAATTCGCTGTCGTGGAGTAGTAGTGTCGCGTAGTTAAATTCAGTTGAATTTTTTTTCCTCCGACTGAATTCAAACATCGTTACGGATGTAATACACAAAACACATAGTTTTGTTTTTTGCAACCGTGCTTTTCTGTTGAATTTTTTCGTCCATTCAACAATACTCGGAAAGAGTAGTGATTATTACATTTAATGATTTAACTGAACTTTAGATAGAGTTGTTGAATTATTTCAATAACAACTATATATTTGGATTTTCTCTTGGAATATATTTCAATAAATTGCTATACTGAATTCTTTTTTTACACTATGCGAGCAAATATTACGTAAAACAGAATATTTCGGAGACTTTTTTACATTCTCGTTGCAAAATTCATACTTTTTGGCGTTATAGTATCCAGCACAATTAAATTAAATTAAATTTGTTACGTTCGTCAGTATGCAGGTTTTATTATCCTTCAGTGTATCGACATTATATGACTGGATTCAACTACATTTTTGTACTTCAAAATGTTCATTTATTTTTTTATAAATTGTCTTCGTTTTTAGAATCTTTAGTTTTAATTACATTCAGTATCAATTACAAGTGTTACAGAGGTATGTATCAATAGATATTATGATGGGAAATAAATGTTGGGGAAAAAATTCCTTGAAAACGAGTTTTTGGTGATATGCTGGAAATTAATGAAAATAATCAGCACTGCAAAAAATCTATATTTAACTTGAAATGACATTTCTGCCACATTTAATGTGAACTGGAAATCGCTGGCCATGAAATAGATCTAGCCCTTTCATTTTTTTAAAATCATCGAATGTGGATTAATCCTCCGATAAGCTTGTCAGTCGTAGCCAGTCATTGCCTTTTATCCCTTTGGCCAGGAACTCTGCACCGTTAGATCCCCAGACGGCTTCCCATTCAGGAATTCAGTATCTCGAGTTACTTAACCTCAGTGACTTTACGGTGCGCGGTTAAGCAATTCGACTTCCGATGTCGGCAGTGTGGCTACTGACGTTCCTGCTGAGAGTACGCACCAGCCGATAAGTGTGCATTGGCATTTCAGAACGGGCGATCTACTTGCTGGAAATATTTTCGCGAAGAAATGTATTAAACAACTGAGGATTTAAATCAGTTTTGCGACTATTTTAATTTTACAGATTGTTTCAGTCAGTTTCCTCCGCCAGGTGCTAATAACATCTTAACGATGTGTCTACGGCGACAAATTAACCTTAAAAACGAATTTGTAATAAAACAACTTTTTCATCTGGAATTCCCGAGAGACAAGAAAATCCCCTTGAAGCTCGCAGTAATTTCCTCTTGGAGATCAGTGCAACAAACTAACCATTAATATTCATTCGCCCTGTTCATGTGCTCTTTCTTGTGCAAATTGCTCTAAGTTGTTTCGGTGGTTTGGTGTGTATTTCAACAATTATCCCTGCGGCCCTTCAACACGACACGTCGAATTCTGTCGCCAAAGGTCGTCTTTGCGAGTAAAATCGATGCGGGACGTCGTAGTTGTCATTAGAAAAACGGCAACGTAGCGTAGCAAATGGAGCCACGTAAACGCGAAGTGGCGGTGGGGAAGAGGGGAGCGGACAGCGGTGGTGATGATAGCAGCGTTAGAACATGTTGAGCGCCCGCTCCCGCCACGCCTCGTCTCTCTGCCGTCACAGCCTTCCTCGTTGTCAATCACTCCCGCCTCGCTTCGCCTCGCCATGCTTTGCTTTCCCATTCCTCGTCTCGCTTCGCGTAGCCCTGCTTCCCCGAGACTCGCCTTGCGTTGCCTTGTCTCGCCTTGCCTTATTTTCGCTTGTTTGCATTGACTCGTAGTGGCTCACCTTGCTGTTGCCTTACCTTGATCCGCCTTTCCGCGCCTCGCCTCTCGCCTTGTCTCGACATGCCCCGAAATGCCTCGCCTCGTCTTGCCTCGCCTTCTCATGCCTCGCCATGCTTCGACATATCTCACTTCACCTTGCCTCGCGTGGAAATGTCTTGCCATACCGCACCCCTCCTACCCGTGCCTACCCCACGCCACTACGCCCCGCCCCGCCTCGCGTCGTCTCGCCCCCCCTCCCCCTCCTCGCTCTCCCCGCTCCCCGCCACCGAGCCCAATTTCACCTCGCCTTGCCCCGCCCGCCCCTCCCCTTTGCACCCTACCACCCCATTCCCCAAAACCTTCCTCGCTGTCAGTCACTCAACTCGTCGCGTTGCCTCGCCTCGCCTCGCTGCAGAGCACACGCGGGTACGTGCATTGATGAAGGGCGGTCGCACTATTGCACACATGTTCCGGTCGCCGCCGTGCGCACACAATGCAGCTACCGAGCACCCGACGTAGCGGGAAATAGTGACGAGGGCGAATTTCCCATGACAGATGGAGCTGAATGAGTATTGTGATGCCGAACGTGGCGGATGCCAAGCAACCGAAAAGGCTCGCAAATAATGACAGATAACAGTTTTGCAATAAAACACTATAAAATGATACAAAGATATTCCTATACAGCGCGTAATCGAAAATTACACGTTCATGTCTATCGCTGGACATGTGTTGCAATCGTGAATGACTAGAAAAGGGTTTTGAGGGATTGGTGCAAAAAGTAGATTTGCTTCTTACTGACGGAACGCACAGTAATTGAAGATCGTCGGATTGCATTCTAATTTACGTCATCATCCTGTTAGTCATCCCGTTGACGTAGTATCGATAATCAGCGCTTTATCTAATGGCTGTTTGATAAATCTCTGCAGGTAATTGGATTCCATGTTTACAATAGCATGTAAAACAACCGGAACAATCTGCAAAGCCATTCTACAGTAATAATTAATACTTGTCTCGTGGTCTGCAACAGCAAAATGGTTGTTGAATAAAACTTCACAAAATGGTATTCTAAAACGTTGCACGCACACTGCTAACAAGAAATAAAACACTCTCGTGTAACACTACAATACGTTAAATATTTTAACAAAACCAGTCTTCCGGAATACACCACTAACATAGTTTAGTATAGCACTCGCACATATGGATACAGAAGTACAAGAGTTCTTTACATGCCAAGAATATAAACTGGAGGTACTACAGAATGGCACAGACTTTCTCGTAGTAAATTTTTCTAATTTCCTTGGTGTGGTCTGACTTTAAGGTCTTGCTCCATTCTCTAGCCAGCTGCCATCTATCAACGCGCAAAGTACATTTTTTGACATTTTAAAAACCTTTTTGTTTTCCTAGTAGTACAACCGAAATATTACTTCAAAAATATTAAAGAAGTGTGAAAACGTCCTAAATAGAAATTTCCATGGAAAAATTCGTAGTGGTTTTAAAGAAAATGGCGATCAAGCATTATTGTAAATGCGAAATTTAAGTTCTTTTTCACAGGGATCTATTGAGTTTTCGAAAAACTTAATTTGAAGTCGATGCAAATGTCCTTATTGCCGACGTGAGAGGTATTTAAAAAAATACATTTGTATAATTTTTGAAAAAACAAAAGAAAACACAGAAATCAACGTCACAAAACACACACACAAACAAAACACAAAAATATACGTCGTAATAAACAGTGCAATCAGCACTATCTATTGGTCAAATTTAAATAAACGATTTGGAGCCATTTTTGAGGAAATGGCGTTTGAGTGTTTCTGAAAATGCGTATTTTTGAGTTAATTTTTACAGAAAACTGTTGATTTTTCGAGAAAGCTTATTCGACATTATTAAAAGCACATGTACTCAAATTCTAATAGTGTGATGAAACCACCTCTAAGGTAAATATTACCGACGTGAGAGACAAGTCAAAAAATTATATCCTTGTTAATTTTTGAAAACACAGAAGAATTGAGCAATGTGACGTTTCTGTCATCGGATGGGGTTGGTTGGGAACTAACTCTAAAACGTTAAAAAAAATTTGGAGCAGGTTTTGAGGAAATCACGTTTTTGTAATTTTATAAAATTGCAAATATTTCACGAACTATTGCAGGAAAACTACTCAAAATTTCCAAAAGAATGTACATGACCTAATTTGAAAGAACTATTTTTGGACAACATATTTCATTTGAAGGAAAAATCTGTCTTTAATTTTGTATTTGTAGAAAGACGTCGGAAAAATGAAACTTTTGCAATTTTCGAAAATTCAGAGTTAACCGTGAAATTCGAACCAATGCCACTTTTATAAGTGTATTTTACTCTATTCTTACAAGAAATTTAAAGAAAAAATTGTAGCCGTTTTTGAGAAAATTTTGAAAATGTATGGGGGCTTCGTGTAAAGTACCCCCAAATTCTCAAGAATGATTTTCAAAATTTCAAAGCTTCAACTAGAGCCAGATCGACAAGGGATTCTTCAATTTAGAAAAGATTGAAGGGGTAGGCGCTAGCCGTGTTCACAGACAGACGGGCAGACGGATGGAAGGACGGACGGAAGGACGAAGGGACGAACGGATGGACGGACGGGCGGACGGACAGAAATGAACCCTTTTTCAATGTCAGGGGAACTCAAAACGTTTCCGTTAAAATCGCGAACATTAACTCGAGCATTACATAACTTTCTCTATACCGCGTATATTACTCCGTATATACGTATGTATACGAGGAAGTAAAAATGTTGCTGTTCCATAACGGAATACGAGAATAGCAAATATTTTATAGTGGGCGGTCTCTACCTTGGAATGTTATTTTCGCACGTTAGCTCCACCGTATGCAGTGACGTACAGAGCATGTCATTTCTATTCGTACACTTACGAGTAGTATGAGAATAAGTGTTACAACGCAATCAAATATTTTTTCGGTCAAAATCAGGTTTGTTTTAGCTGTAGGATTCCCGAGTTCCTGGTTAACGAAACTATTGTCACCCCTCCCGCAGCAGTAAGTGGCATAGTTTTCATTTTCTCTGAGCGCATTGAAAATTAGTAACATGGGTAATAAATTACTTTTTAAGCATTTTAATAAATACAAGTAACTGGGTCATTTTCTCAATGATCGGCTTCTGTATTTCAGCTTTTCATCAGACTGTGCATGTGATAAATTGATGCCTACGTATAGCCCCACTTCCAAAAGCATTACCATCTTCAGAAATTCTGTCAGTTACATTTTTAAGACTAATAGACTTTTAAGAAAAAAGTAACACAATATTTAAAAAGAACTGAACGCGGAATAGGGCATGAGTACGCACTAAATATCTATTTAAAAAAAGCAACTTTACGAGCTTTGTGCTGTTGGCTTGTTCGCAATTTTGTAGTTTTATTAACCCAGAGTTTATCGCGATGTTTTCCCCGGCAATTTTTCTTAATTACGAGCTAGCAGACCGCCACGACCTACTCCACCGCGCAGCAGCTTTGCCGTTTCCTGCGAGCTCTTCATTCCGTGTTTACCCATCCCGCCGTGCATACTTCGTTGTACTCTGCCCGTCCCTCGCCCCGCTCAATGCTTCCACGCCCGGCCCCGACCACGGCTTGGGCCTGCTCGGGGCGCTTCCCATCTAAGTTTCTCTTCCGAGCACGTCCCGCGCTCTCCGCGGCTCCCCCTCCCGCCCCTCTACCCCCTGGGCCACACCCCCTACCTTTCCCGCCCAGCCCCTCTCCCCGTACGTCTAGCTCCTCCCCCGCTGTACGCCTTCCCACCTCTCCATGCCGTGTCTTGCGCTGTGCTCCCCACCTTTTTCCGCCTCTCTCCGCCATGTCCACCGGGAGCGGTGGCTCAGTGCATCAACCGATGTCACTAGTGCTTCTGACCGGGAGGTCCTAGGTTCGAGTCCCGACGGTGGTAGGTTCTCCAAACTAGCTTTTCAGCTAGACTGAATTCAGTCACTGTCTGGAAGAGAATTCTAGTGGCCGGTTGCTCTGATCTGTAGTTTTCCGTGGTTTCTCCGATCAACACCAGGCGAATGCCGGAGCAGTACCCTCACAAACGGGCCACGGATCGCGCGCGATCCTTGTCTATTCCTTGTCCTATTCTCACCCCTTTCATACACACACACACACACACACACACACACTTACACTAACATGCACTACACTACCACATATGCCGGGAGACCGGTCGGGGACTTAGGACTTGTCCCGGCTGGGACGGTGCCCTGCTGGTGGGAGATACCTGTTTGGGGAAAACACCGCTAGTCGACGGTAGGTCGACGCCGGATCTCGCCATTCAGAGGGCGAAGATCACCGCCACCTCCCGATGAAAACATGCATTACACTTACGAGACTAATGACCTCGGTAGTTGACGCGCTCGGAATCACTGACAATCAGTCAATCAATCTGCCGTATCCTTTTCACCCCGCTCTCACCATTGCCCCACCCCTATCTATCCCTCCTCGCCGTATTCAGCCCCACCCCCTGCATTGACGCATCCGGCCTCGCCGTTCCCTGTCTTGCCCTGCTTCGTCCTGCCCTTGCGTTCTCGCCCCCCTCCTTTCCCCTCCTCACTGGTCCACCTCATCCCTGCCCCGCAACTCCCCCAAAGCACCGATGCGCCGCCAAACGCTCCCACGTCCCTCCTTCGCCCATCGCCCCAGCCGTCCTTTGCGCCCACCCTTTGAGACCCGCCGTCCGCCTGCGCGGCCCCGTCGCATTGCAGAAGGTGATTCGCCTGCGCGTGGCGAGCGTTTTGCGCGAGATTAGAAGGAAAAATTGGCTTGTTAATCAAAGGGATTAATTTGCGTTTGAAAATTGAATATCGTTCGTGGATACGAAAAAGCATATTTGCTCACATCTACATTGCTTCATTTTACATCTGGTTTATTTCTCTCGACTCCTTTTCTTTTTTCCTTTTTTTTATTTTCCATATACGTAGTTCACAGAAACCAATGCAGTGCTGCAAAAAATCGATGTCCTGATTTTGAAGGAAATCAAAGATTTGGGTGTACCTGAGAGGAAAAAAGTGTTATTTTTTTAAAAAACGTCGGCCTGTCGTTTAGACTTCTACTTGTTTATTTTTGTTTATTTGGGTTTAGAGGCCGTACATTGGCTGAAGTCATTGAGTTCCATAAATGGAGAAATGTCAAGAATCGTGTTATAATAATGGGTAAAGTGTAAAATGAGGGGCAGGGAAACGGAAGCACTTCAAGAAAACCTGCCGAGAGCTGACTTTATGCACTACATATTCCTCATTGATTGTATTAATGTCGAAAATAATTAATTTTAAATTATTAATTTTATATTATTTTAATGATCTTAAAACTGAGTGATTATATGTTAATTAATTCATAGTCCCAAGTTAGTCCCAGTTAGTCCCAAGTTAGTACCAATTCAAGTCCCAGTTAGCAATTTTTGATTTTTTATTAATTATTAATTCTGCAACGAAGTGTGGAAACTTGGTGACATAATATCGTAACTTTACATTTATTATGTTTACACTGACCAACAATAGAATATTCTATAACATAACAGTTAATTAAAACTAATAAATAATATTTCAACCGTGTAAACCTTTACAAGCTCATCTCACGTCACTTCACCTCACACCAAACTGTCTTTCTTCCACACTCCTGTCACTTCACTTAACAACAGTGCACATAAATAGTAATAATTATTATTGTACAGCTTACTTGATAGAAAATACTAGTAATTTAACTGTATGATATTGTCAGTAATACACATTCATGTAATATTAACATAAACAGCTAGAAAACTGTCGAGGATTGACGGGATGGAAGTGCCCTCACCATTACGCCACACTTCCAGCAAAAAAAACTTATTTCCGGGGCCTGGCGACGTAAATTCAGTTGCTAAATTTAGAAAAAAATCCTCTAACGCGTGTTGTAGCCAGAATCCATCTTTTGTGAGTCCTTGATATCGGCAAATCGAATGAAAGCCAAACGTCTGTCCGTCCATCAGCTTGTCTATCCATCAGTGAACAACACTAGTGGCTAAACTGTTCAGACGATTTTCTCCAAAATTGATATTCCTCTAGCTGATGATATATAGATCTACATATATATAAGATCTAGGTATATATAAGATTTAGATAATCTATAGATCTAGCTGATGTCGCGGCCCTTTGAATTCGAAATTGATATTTTAATTTTGGGGGGTACTTTACATGGGACATTTTGAATTTAAAACATAATGCTCCAGCGTTTTTGATAGTGTAAAGGATGTTTAAGAGAATGGTGCGGGTCACATTTTCTTTGAAAACTCTAATTTTTCGTACATTGCAAAAATTACAATTTTTTCGGCGTCTTGCTTCAACTACAATTATGAGGATGGAAAATTTTCCCTGAATGAAATATGTTCCTTAAAAATATGTTTTGAAATAAGGTTATGTAAAATTTTTTAAAAATTTGAGTATTTTTCACGTAATTTTGCGTGAAAATACGGGCGAGAAAGTACATGCTGTTTTAGCACCACTAGTTTCTTGTGAAGGAGTGACGTTTGTAATTTCTGTAGACTGCTCGTCTTCAACGTCCAGGTGTTACAGCAATTTTGTGGTTTGATACAAGGGGGAGGCTCCTATTTCAGTAAGAAAAGTGATAAAACTCTTTTAAAAATGTCCTTTTGAGTAAGAATTCATAATTCCCAAGTATTAGGCATTCGTTAGCACATCTCTACGCATAATTCCAAACAAAATATTTTGTCTTCATTGCCAATAGCATTCAAGTTGAAGCTGACAGTTTTCATTCCATACCATTTGAAAGTTGTAGTAGTAACGAAAACTTTACCTAAGAATAAATTTTTGTTTTTGCGAAAAATAGAAACAAAACTGTTTTGGCAGTCTGTGCCTGGATTCCGTAGTGTCAACATCGTTCTAGTTGCGTGTCCGCTCGGAAGTCTGTGATACGAGTGTAGTTGTGTAAAGTATCAAGTGTTATAACTATACGGAATAACTACTGAACAAACTACAGAAATACATTCAAGTCGGCTGCGTTTGCAGCTGGCTGGTCCCATTATGTCCAATGTTGAGAACAACATAACCACACAATCTGCCAACAGGATGAACAACCCCGAAGGTAAGAAGTCATATGCAAGCGCAGCCACAAGTGATGTTTTCCCCAACAAGGATCAAGCTATTGTAATAGAATCAAAAGAAGGACTTACCATAAAAGACTATCTAAATAAGCTAGCCACAATTATTGATTCTACGAATATTAGGTTTATATCTAGGATTTATAACAACAGAGTTTGTGTATTTTTAAGCAGTAAGGAAATCGCCGACCATATTACAGCTAATCATAGTACTATTAATATCCAAGACCACTTGTTAACAATCAGGCC
The DNA here is from genome assembly GCA_011170035.1 of Teleogryllus occipitalis. Classification (NCBI taxonomy): domain Eukaryota; kingdom Metazoa; phylum Arthropoda; class Insecta; order Orthoptera; family Gryllidae; genus Teleogryllus; species Teleogryllus occipitalis. The sequence continues at coordinate 26,584 of BLKR01011470.1, forward strand.
CCTAATAAGTAGACAAAAAAGAATTATCATATCAAATGTCTGTCCTATCATACCTCATGATGTAATTCAAAGAGAGCTTAACAAGAGAAACATACTAAATCACTCCAAAATTTCTTTTATCAAAGCAGGAGTTACAGAACCTGGGTTCTCACACATTATGAGTTTTAGGAGACAGGTTTTTATTGACCCAGAGGACATTAGCAAGGTTCCAGATTCAATGACCATATTTTTTGACAATACAACATATAGGATTTACTTTACAAATGACACCATGGCATGCTTCAATTGTAGACAAGCTGGTCATCTTGCCAATCAATGCCCTACCAAGACCCCCACCTTAAATGCTCACTATGCTAACCAAGAACCAAATGAAAGTCAAGAACAGGAATCAATGATAACACAAGATGTGCCACAACCCACCTTGAAGCAAATTGAAGAGCATGATATGGTTAATAACAGTAAACTACCAACTATGAATACAAGAACTTTAACTTATGAATCTTCCTCCCAAGCTGATGATGATAACTCCACATCCAAAACTACTAATAATGACATCCCAAAACAAAGTCAAGAACTGGAGGCAATGATAACACAAGAAGTGCCACAACACACCCTGAACCAGTTAGAAGAGCATAGTATGGTTAATAACAGTAGCTTACCATTTATTAGTAAAAGAACTTTAACATCTGAATCTTCCTCTCAAGCTGATGCTGATAACTGCTATCCCAAAACTACTAATAATGACATCCCGAAACAACCAATCAAGAAAAAGAAAAAAATTAAAAATGATAAAAGTGAAAACACAATAACACAAGATGACAATCAAAGCAAAACTATCGGTGAACTAATTAAGCCTATCCAGAAGATTATTGAAGAACAACCTGATCAATTTCCACTCAATTACATACAATTTAAAAATTTCCTTGAAAACTCCTTTGGAGCTAAAAACCCTATTATAATAGCTAAAGACTATCCCTGTGACACTCAGTCTATTATCCAGATGATGACTAATACATATCCTCTCCTAACAGAAAGATCCATTAAAAACAGATTCACCAGAATTATAAACAAATTAAAAATCAGCAACCCACTTAATGAAGACTCAGAAAGTGATACTTCTGCTTCTGCTTAAATTAAATAAATAGAAATACATCTGATGGATATTCTACAATGGAATACTAATGGTTTTTACCCTCGATATGAAAGAATACAAATTTTGTGTGAGAAATATAAACCTGAAATAGTCTGTGTGCAGGAAACCAACTTCAAAGGAAATAAAACAGGTAAATTAAAAGGATTCAAGTGCTACAATAGAAATCGATCAACTTCTTCTATTGCAAGTGGGGGTGTTGCTATTTTTATCAAAAATTATATAAAAGCAAACCATATTTATATCAGCTCCGACATCGAGGCAATTGCAATTCAAATACAAGTTCCCTTTTCTTTATGTATATGCAACATATATATACCCAACAGCTATCAGTTTGAAAATAATGAAGTGAAGGATATCATAAAACAATTACCTAAGCCGTTTATTCTATTAGGTGATGTCAATAGCCACAATACCCTCTGGGGATCGTATAAAACTGACACAAGAGGCATCAATATGCAAGCTATCATAGAAGAATCTGACTTGGTATTACTAAATAACGGGCAACCCACACACTTCAATATAAGTAATGGACAGCTTAGTGCAATTGACCTCACACTCAGTTCCAACAACCTGGCCTCTAAATGCAATTGGTTTGCACTGGATGAGCCTCATGACAGTGACCACTTTCCTATTGTTACGACTATCAATGATTCTTCATGTATCTCGAATCCTCTGCAAGAGAGTATCAAGTGGAACTACTCCAAAGCCAACTGGAATAAATACCAGGAACAAATTAAAATGAAAATATCTCAAATAGATATGTTTCAAGAACACGACACTGACATCATAATCAAATCGTTTACTGATGCCATAACAACAGCAGCTCATGACTCCCTAGAAATTATCAAACCCACCAAAAGAAGAAACGTGGTACCATGGTGGAACGAAAAATGTAAAAATTCTCTTAAACAGTCCAAACATGCGTTCAATCGGTACAAAAGACATCCAACAAAGGAAAATAAAATCGAATATAAAAAATTAAGAGCTGTTACAAGAAGAACAATTAAAGACAGCAAATCCAACTCCTGGATAAGTTTTGTATCCTCTATCAACGTGAATAATAACATCAAGGACTCTTGGAAAAAAATTAGTTCCATACAAGGTAATAAAAGATTTAATCAAATTCATTTTCTTCTGACTGAAAATGGCCAAGTTATTAATGAACCCGATGATATCGCAAATGAGCTGGCCAACAAATTTGCCAGCAATTCTAGCTCTCAAAATTACTCTCAAGCCTTTCAATCTTACAAAAATGAACAAGAAAGAGAACAGCCGATGGTGAACACAGAAGGATGTCACATTCAAGAGCACCTTAACTTACCTATTTCAATGAAAGAACTTGTCACAACACTAGAAGCCTCCAAAAATTCTTCTCCCGGACCGGACAATATACCTAATATCTTGCTTAAAAATCTACCTCAGGAAGGGAAAGATATTCTATTAAAAATATACAACTATATATGGATGCAAAAGACATTCCCAAAAGTGTGGAAAACGGCTACTGTGATCCCCATTCCTAAGCCCGGAAAAGACCCAACATTAACTGGTAATTACAGGCCCATATCATTGACCTGCAACATGTGCAAGATTTTGGAAAAAATTATTAATCGTCGGCTAAGATGGTATCTCGATTACCAGAAGATTATATCCAGTAATCAGTTTGGATTTCGACCAGGACACTCAACGACCTCCCACCTGGTAAGCATAGATACCTACATTCAAGAAGCGTTTGCCAACAAACAACATGTCTTAGCTGTCAACCTGGACATCGAAAAGGCATACGATATGGTATGGATGCATCGAGTCCTACAGAAGCTGAGCGAAATTGGGGTTCGAGATAACATGTATCAGTTTATTAAACATTTTTCGGAAGATCGAGTCATGCAAGTGAGAGTAAATGGAACATTATCTGCAAAGAAAAGAATAGAGAACGGTGTACCTCAAGGATCCATCCTAAGTGTTACACTTTTCCTACTAGCAATAAATGATGCGGACGAAAATATCAAACTACCAACCATAATTAGGAAATACGCCGATGATATTACTATGCTTTGCAAAGGAAGAAACATTAACTCAAGTCAAGAAATTATGCAAACTGCACTAAATTGTATGTATGAATGGTCACTCAAATCTGGATTTAAATTTTCACCTCAGAAAACGGAGTGTATATTATTCTCAAAAAAGAACATCCATAACTTACCTACGCTTAAAATTGGTAAACAGATCCTGAGATTTGTCACCAGTACCAAAATATTAGGAATGCACTTCGACACTAAACTGACCTGGAAGTTGCACATAGTGAACACTATTAATGAATGTAAAAGGAGAATCAACATACTTAAATGCCTCGCACACAACAATTGGGGAGCTGATAGACAATTGCTATTATTAACATACAAAGCGCTTGTGAGATCCAAAATAGACTATGGTTCAATAATATACAGATCTGCTGGTAAAATTGACCTCAAAAAACTTGATACAATCCATAACCAAGGTCTCAGGATATGCACCGGATGTTTTCATACCAGTCCCATCGGAAGCGTACTAATTGAAGCAAGTGAACACACATTATCTCATCGCAGAGAGGAACTAATAATCAAATATGCTCTAAAAGCAGCCACATCCATGAATCCAATTGTAGTACAAGACATATATCCTAAAGAACAAGAGTATGTCTTTCCTACATCTGTAACCCCTCCTTCCTCACCTCCTAACACTGTTGGGACACGATACTTCCTTCGACCACGCACTCGAGGTAAAAATGAGATAAATAAATAGCAATTGCAGTCAGATGCAGCAGAAAAGCATCCGTGTAGGTACATTCAAAAGATTCAAATAATGCATCATAATGTGCAATCTCTTTCAAATAAAATTGAATTTATCGAGGCAGCATTAGAGTGTGATCTCAGTCAAATAGATGTTCTTTGCTTTACAGAACATTGGTTATCTCACAATGATCTAAACACACTCCAAATTCCTAGTTTTTACCTTGCAGGATCTTATTGTAGAGCAAGGGAATCAAATAAAGGCCCTGCTTACGGAGGTTCGTGTATTTATGTAAGAAATAATATTGATTCTACCTTCTTGTCAGAATTCAATTTATATGCAGTTGAAAAGTTTTTGAAATAACAGTTGTACATCTTACTACGCTCAAAATTATTTTACTTTGCATCTACAGACCTCCAACAAAGCAAGCTTTAGATTATTTCAATTTCGTAGAAAATCTAGAGATAACTCTGAACAAAATTAGTAATCTCTCTTTTAAATCCATTGTTGTATGCGGAGATTTCAATATTGATTTTCTGAGCGAATCCCACGAAAAAGAGCAGTTTCTCAATTTAATTCATTCTTTTAATTTAGATATTACAGTGAACGTACCTACACGGAATACTCTTAAATCACAAACAGCAATAGATCAAATTATAATTAACAAAACCACAACTAGATTTGAAATAATAACGAATAATCTAGGTTACAGTGACCACGATGCACAAATTCTTACAATTACTAATAACATTAATACTGACACAATAAATAAAACACGCATGTGCAGAGCATTTACTACAGTTAACATAAAGTTATTTACGGACTACTTGCTGAAAGAATCATGGGAGGCAGTTTATAACGCTATTGACACAAATGAAAAATATAATTTATTTTTCTCAAAGCTTTCATTTCTCTTAACGCATGCTTTCCTATTAAAAAGAGAAAATTAAACATTTCACGAAAAAGTAATACTTGGATCACAAAAGGAATTAGAACATCGTGTAAAAATAAACGTACTCTACTTTATTTCTAAACGTCATGACGTATCTCAAGATTTCCTTATCTACTTTAAAAAATACAAAACATTGTTACGAAAAGTCATAAGGCAGGCTAAACTCATGAAAAACGATCAGGATATTTTGAACTCAAATAATAAAACAAAAGCAATGTGGAATATAATAAAAATACTACCAAATCAACTAGAAACCCCGTAGAGAATGTTGTTTTAAAATATAACGATATAAATGTGAACGATCCGGCAACAGTGGCTAATCTCTTTAACCAATACTTTTCGAGAATTGCTGCCGATCTCACTAAGGGTCTTCAGCCACAAAATTCAAAAACAGACAGTTTACCCAAAATTTTAGACACAATGTTCGTTTCCGAAACTTCTTCCAATGAAATTCTCAAAATAATCGGTAAACTAAAAAATAAATATTCGTCCGGTTTAGATGAATTCCAGGATTCTTTGTTAAAGACCTGTGCGTATGCCATTATACACCCGTTAACTCACATAT
>BLKR01011471.1:0-32014 GCA_011170035.1 Teleogryllus occipitalis
ATGACGTGAACACGTTAATTAAGTTCTCTATGCTATTCTTGCAGTTTTTATTCACATTCATGCAGACTTCATACAGCTCGTAGCATATTTTGTGAACGGACATGTCCTAATATATGGTTAAAATTCTGAGGAAACGTATTATACAACGCCCAGACTTTTAGAATAATAAGCAAATGCCATCCATGCCACATATGATTCCTTAAGCCTATCTTCATTGAGCTTGGAATGTTACATTTACATCGCCTTTCCATTTACGAATCTGTGATTTTTAACAACACAGACACACTCAAGGGTGGGGACATGTTTTCAATGCATGCATTATTATAATTATATTACTATATATAATTACACCACATACCAGAGAAATAAAACTCATCAGGTGTCAGTATCATACTCATTGTATCATAGTCAGTATCATAGTCATGTCAGTATCTCATCAGTTGTCGACACGAAATTCACACATAATTCATGTACACAAATTTTAATGCCTAACATTTTCTGCTGCATAACCGTTTCTATAAAATTAGAGATACAAGAACGAAAATTATATTTATTTTAATAACCAAATATTTGCAATATTTCTCTATATTATTTCAAAAGATAAATTGTGACTCTATCAAACTTCAAGGTCAAGGAAACCTATCTCATTAAGGTTTTTGTCAATTTGCCTTTGATCTATTGCAAATGCTGATGAGTCCTTGCTTTGCTTCTAAACATAAATAATAATACCATAAAACCAAATCTATAGTTTATTTGCCTATGCAAAAACGTTTTGTATAATTCTTATCGAACATTTTTAATTATATATTAATTCCAGCGCACGTTTTTCATAATTAAACTATGAATAATACAAGAAAGAGGGAGGGCTTCTTGAAACTACAGGATATTAGTTTTTCCTCACTCTTTAAATACAGTTTGTACGTTTTTGTCGATGAATAAAAATTGTTATTTAACACTTTTGAAACTTGTGAAAAAGTAATGATAACTTGCTTCATTTTTCACAGTATGTGAAAAACAGAAATATCATAAAAACATCCGGGAGAAAGTAAGTTTTTTCCTGAAGGAATACTATCGTTTTAGGAGGGGGGAGATATCTAATCTCTAGAATCTAAATACATCGGGGAATAACACGTATCGGATCGTCATTATCACATATAAAATAGTTATTTCTAACACCGAGAAAAATATGTGATTCCCCGCGAAAGAACTTGTCACTGAAGACAATCATTCAGCCTGTCACTGAAGTCAGAATTCACCATATTCTTGATTGTAATAATTTTTATGGTAAATAAAATAAATTCTCAGTATTCTTGTAATTTGATACTACTACTGTTGAAAATTTGCCTGACCCCTTTCCTCGTATTTGTTAAGTGAATGAAGAGAGGAAAATTAAACATGTAGAGAAAATCGTAACTTTTCCCACCCCAAAACAAATCAGAATATTTATCAACCAGTTTCATGTAGAAACACGCAATATTGAAAAATATTTAAATGAATTTGAGGACAAGGTGACGCGTGTCAAAATCGCAGAAGTAGGGGAATGTGCAAGTAAAATGGGCCCGTCAATTTCTATGCCCATGGTCTCGTAAGTGGCGTGTATGCTAATCCTGTGAGATCGTTGTTCTTCCCTCGCTGGAACGTTAGATTCGACGCCGACCTTTCCGTCAGCTTCCGAGGGTTTCCCCATCCACGTATTTCCCTCAGAGGAACGCCGCTCCAGCCGATACAAGCTTCAGCATTCAACATGCAATTCCCCAATTGAAATACCTTCATTCAAACAAATGTATGAGAACGTCTAAAATGTTATTATTGTGCCGATTACGACGTAAGAAAAATATCTTGTGACCTGGAAGTCTGAAACCTGGATTTAAGGTCCTGAGCACGAACTCTGCGCGATGGCGCAGTCTGTTGCAGCGTAGCGTGTGTTGCGGGTTGCGCGTGCGCCTGCTTTCCCCTTAAAGTCCTGTAATCCGTGAACTTCCCCATTCTGCTTCCCCTCAGTCCCACATCTCAGATGCAATGTTCATTCAGGCAGCAGCACATGATGAGGTTTTGAGTCAATGGTTTTGTATAAATGATATAAAACTATCGTCAATCCCTAGCGTATAAAATACAAAGAGATGATTACGAAATTAATTTGAAATATCCGATATATATATATATATATATATATATATATATATATATATATATATATATATATATCAGCAAAGAGAAATGACCTTCCGTTTCTAATGAAGGAGGGCATCTCGTTTGTGTATAGAATCGACAACGGTCTTAAGATCGAACCCTGTGGGATCCAATGCTCAGCTGGCAATGAATAGGAGTGTGGAATAAATAACATTATTTCATGCCATAATGTAATTTCTACTATTTGAAATCGATGTGTAAGGTATGAAGATATTTATATCTACCAACAGAAGAAGAAGAGTAAAGGAAGAAGAGAAAGAAGAAGTAGAAGAAGATTGGATGTCTGAATTTGTTCATGTGAGCCTGAAATGTTACCGTTTTTTGACTATTATTTTTATTTCATTTCTTCACTGCAAGTGGTAAATCATGCGAAGCAAGAAACCGTTTTCATATCGAAGGCTCTCAGTTGCTACGGGTTTGCCCTGAATATGTAATGCACCGGGAAAAGCTATGTCTTCAAAATATCTCGATGATAAGATTACATATTTTTCTAATAATATGCAGTTTTCCATGACCAACAATTTATTTTTATTTAAATGATCTGTAATTACGATCATTACTAGAATAATATTATAGAAAATGTATGGTGTTCTTACATAATTTTTGGAATCTTCTTTAGACTCATTAAAATCTCAGAAGGGTTTTCAGCTGTTTCATTTGATTAATATTTAGAGAGACTTTCGATTAACATTAATACATTATATTAAAATAACTGCATTTCTTAACTTCTTTAACTGCATTCTTTCAATGCAATTTGCCTCGCGTCAATGCAATTTGCCTTTAAAAAAATCAAACATGATGGGCTCTTTCAGGTGTGAAAATATATAATTATTTTTTTATGTTAAGAACATTTCTGAGACTGTTGGTAAAGGCAATTTCCGGCGCAATTCGTACAAGTATGATAGAGATGGTGATTAGGGATGTTAACTTTCAGTAGGTGATTTCACAACGGAGGCGCGGCCGGGCCAAGAAGAGGTTTGTAGGTGCCCTCCCGAGCGAGGCCCGCCCCCGCGTCATACATATTTATCTTATCTGCATCAGCTACCGAGGAGTGACCGCCTCGTCGCGCATACATTAACATGCATTTAAATTGTGTGCGAAGCCCATTATGGGTTCTCGCAAAGTTTGTAAGAATATGGAAGGCAGTGTCGTAATTCGAGAAGTGTGGCAAAGAACTGCCTCTTATGCCGTGGCTTCTGTGAAACTTCGCGATGGAGTGGCAAGATTTAAGTGTCGGCTTTTCTGAAGTAGAGGTGGTTTAAGTGCGCAAACGTTTGATGGAGCTTACGGGATAAACACGTGATGAGTATCGCGTGAACACGTTTCTTAAAAAACATACGACTTTCGGCGTAGGGAGTTTACTCGCATACCAATGGGATGGGAGTGTCATATCTTCTTTTTAAGGTCACATCAACATATAAGCCATTAGCGACCACTATTGGAGTTAACGTTATGGTAACTGTGAAGACGAAACGATATGGTGATGATAAGGGGTGAAAGAACGAACTCAAATACAACCATGCCCGAGGCGGGCCTGGAACCTACGACTCTTCGGTCCGAGATCGCTTCGACACAACTGCCATAGCGATCTCGGCCACTGGATCAGCGTGTCATATCTTTCTTTAGGTTGAAAGTTATTAGTTCGCCTTTTAGATTGATTGATTGATTGATTTTTTCGTGTTTCCGGGTGCGTCAACTGCTTCGGTCATTAGTCTCGTTAGTGTAGTGCATGTTTTTTTCTCGGGAGATGACGGTGATCTTCCCCCGCTGGATGGCGAGATCCGGCGCCGACCTACCGTCGGCTAGTGGGGTTTCCCCCTAACCAGGACTCTCCCACCAGCGGGGCACCGCCCCAGCCGGGACAAGCTCAAAGGTCCCGACCGGTCTCCCGGAATATGTGATAGTGTGGACGTGTTAGTGTAAGTATGTGTGTAGGAGGAGAGGATAGGACAAGGAAGAAGAAGGACAGATCGCGCGCGGTCCGTGGCCCCTTTGGTGAGGTACTGCTCCGGCATTCGCCTGGTGTTGATCGGAGAAACCACGGAAAACTACCGATCAGAGCAGCCGGCCGCTAGAATTCTTCTCCAGACAGCGACTCTCGAAGCTGACAAGCTTGTGTCGAAAATCCTGCCGCCTTCAGGATTCGAACGTAGGACCTCCCGGTCAGAGGCGCTGCAGTGACATCACTTGATGCACTGAGCTACCGCTCCCGGTTTTGCCTTTTAGAATTTTCATTATTAGTACGTTTCTGAATCCCTATTCATAGTCTCGTTTTCAACGCTATTCGGATGTTTACAACAACAACAAAAATAACCGTTGTCATGCGTAATCGCTTAGTGGAAGCTCCGACGTATTCTTGCTGTCAAGCTTACCCATAACCACATCAAAAATGTTATTTTCGTATCTGTCGATGTTCACAATAGTTGAGCAACACCAACCAACTGGTCTTCAAAAAATGACGTGGCCGTCTTGGACTTTGCGGAAAGTGGTCAGAAATGTCCTACTTGTAGAAAATGTTCAAAGTGTATGTGCCCTTGTCATACGTGAAAAACGTTTTTTACACAAACGTGCTAAAAATTATTGTAATATACGAGTATCGTCTTTCTAAATACACGTACACAGTACTTGATTTATAAAATTTGAGATGCCGGAACGCGCCCCAAATTAATCATTAATTTAAAAGACATAGGTGTATATTTGTTACTGATTTAATAATTATAAATAATTCTTAATAAAAATTAGTACCAGAGGTAGCTCTGAATCTTCGTGAATGTAATGATAATAAGAAATATAAAAGAGTTTATAATGATATTTTATAGGTTTTTACTAATAATTTAATTACGTTCGTGGAGATGACACAGTGAAGTGGAAAATTATTGAGTATTGAATAGACGAAATGTGATGGAACTAAAAATCGAAGTGGCCAAGTGTTTGTCCTTTGCTTTTTGTTTGTTTCATTCCTATTTTCTTCCCGAGGTATTGAATGCTATTCTATCGCTTTCCTCGAGAAGTCAAGTCCTGTCTGTATAATTATTTCTTAAATATTTAACATTTTCTTTCATTTACCTTGCAATTGATTCTGGGGTCCTACGCTGACCTCCCATTAGAGTCTCCGGGTACCGGAATGGCACTGTTAACGAGTCTGAATATCGTATTGTGTTCTATATGACCTATCTGGTAAAAGACAAATTGTTGTGTTATCATACCATTGGGTTAAATGATTAATAATTAGTGAATTAAGAGAGGAAACGCGTGTGTGAAAAAATAGTTTGGCACACAGTTCATAGAAAATGAATGTTGAAGGCATGAGTTTTCGCAATATGTTGTGCTCAACATGCGTAACATATGTTGCGCTCCAACACCAATACGTATACATTGATATATTATTTCACACATAAAATGTGAATTGATGCATTTCTAACGAGTATCAAAACGTTAATTCAATAACGTAAGTCTAAATTTAAAGAATTTAAGTCAAAATCATCTCAAATATATTCCAAACTTGAACATTATTTTTCCTTTGGATAATCATTGTCTTATTTCAAAAACTTAGTTTATAATGTCTTTGAATGAACCCGTAGTAATTCAAATGATTTTGTATCCATCCAGTAAACCAAATAGTCGTTTAAGAATAATTGCGAATTCGTGTGCATACATTTTACGGTATAGAACACAAAAAACGTTTAGCCCGTCACATATTCAATACTTTGAAAATTCGGTCGGTCTAATTGAAGAACGCACATATTCAAAATGTTCACAATTTGACATAAAGGAGTAAATTGTGCTACTCGTAGGAAGTGAAATTTTTCATATTTGTAACTATCTAAGGGTTGTTTATTTATTACATGTATTATACGACAAAAACATTTCTGCAGCTAGTTATCCATTTAATTGAATTTAGTTGGAGTATGTGTGAGGATAAAATATGTATGCAGATGTAGTTGAGAGTACGCACTTGAAGTAGCTTCCTTGATTTCATCGCGGATGGTGATCCCCCGCGCCCGCGGCCGCGGCCCCGCTGAAAGCGGGCTGCAGACTGGCGGTACGCGGTTGTCTGAGGATGTGGTGGCGGTGGCTCGCTGATCTGGAGGCCGAAGAGGTCGGTGTCCCCAGCGTTGTGCGCCGCCACCCGCCATCCCTTCTTGAGAGCAATTGTCATGATTCTCACTCTTTCAATAACAAATTGCTTGTCTGCTTCCTCGAGCTGCGAGTATAACGGTCTCATGAGCGTAAGGTATTTACACTCTACCTGATCGCGTTTTCCCAAGTTGCTGTTTTGTACTTGGGTGGTGATGAAATCCCAAGCTTTATCGACATCAAACTTGGGGGTGGCGGCCGGGACCTGGATGAGCCGTTGCAGCGTGGCGAGGAGGGCGGCGACCTGGGAGGCGTCATCCATTGTTTCTGTCGCCCTTTGCGTTGGTGCGTAGTCTGTGATGAGCGACTGTCTGGGCGTGGACGTCCCGGTAGGCGCGGGTTCGTCCGAAGAGGTTGATCGCTGTGAGCGTTGTAAAATCCGTAGAAGTGAGGAAGTCTTTATAGTATCCTAAAGGATATCTGCCTGGAAAGGCCTTTTTGTTGTTGCTGCCATTCCCTTTGCTGAAGGGTAGCAGAGCAGTGCCCTCAACGACTAGCCACTGACCCAGCGCGGTCGTTCGGCATCCACGCGCCCTTCTGGGTCTCTCTTTTAGTGAAACACACGTATGTCAAGAAGTCCATGTGCTACGAGCGGCGATGCGTCCCCGATTTGGCTACCAAGATGATCAAATGTTAGGGTGGTGTTCCTGGTAGAAGTGGAATTGAAGTGACGAAACAGACCAATCGGGAATCTCAATATCGCGAACTCCCTCGCTGGGACTTCGGGATCCCAAGCTAAAACATTATCGTAAATTGATCATCTAACATCAAGATTTCTTTTGCCGCCGTGCAAGCATTTTGTATTTTACTGGAATTATACCATTGCTTCGAATGAAGGCTTTTATTCAGGATATGTCAAGTATGTGCGTTTTAGTTTCTGTTGCGAATATGCAGGAGTTTGTGAAGATGTGCATCTAGTGCTTCGTGGTCCATTTGAATTAATGCAACGCACGTTTTTTTAAATACTGCTGTTATTGTGAAAAAAAATTAAAAAGGGAAAGATATAATTATCGTTGAAATGAATCAGCGAATGCATTGGGATACATCCAAATAGGATCTAATCTGTGGGGAAAGAAAGGGCGATCCCTGTTATTAGACATCAAAACAACTTTACATGTAAAGCTGCATCTAAATTCTTCTCTGTTCACTAAATTAAAATACCCGTGAGTATGAATAACCGTTTTATTATTTTATTTTTAATGCAGGCCCGCATGTATCGTTGTTTCATGAAAACGAATCTTCTGGGCAGATCTACGGTTTAAACTCTTTCTTTAAACACTCATTCTTTGTCTTCCACTTATAAACACACACGTGATCGCTGATTCACATGTAACCACTTAGTAGATGCCTCATCTTTATGTAAATGCTCTGAAGCATATAGAGCTTTCTTTTGATGAGAATCTCAGATTTAGTGATAAGAAAGTGAACATATGGCGATCTGGCCTCTTGGACATTTGACTCAATATCACGTGGCACAGACTTCAAGAGTTTTATTTTTGTATTTATGTTATGCATTTTAAATAGATTTTCCTTACTGCATACTTGAGCGACTGCATAAAATATAAAAGCAAAACGCTGTCCAAACGTCCATGTAATTAACTATTTAATTGTTTATTTATGTTCTCTTAAATATTCCAGCGTTTTTCAGTTCTAATATCTAGATTAGAGAAAAGTATTTCTTTAAAATAAACGCGCATTCTATTGTTAGGAAAGTAAATCAATTATGTCACAGCGTTACAGTGTGAGTTCGTCTCACATCTATGGTAATGCCTCTAGTACTGTAATTTAACCCAAAGTTTGCTAAAGGTTTTCCACACTGATTATTCATACATTAAAATGAGGAACGTTGTATCTTGTAAGGACACTCTTATGTCCATATAATTCATTTGTGCAATGATTGAAAATTTTATAAATAACAGAGGTATTCATGTTTTAATTGCTAATTGTACTAGAGAATGTGCATGCATGTATTTTGCTGGATTTGATCGTGCATTTATTTTTTTGTGGTCACCTTTCAAGGACTCGGGGGAAAAATCACACAAAATTATGGGGAAATGGTGACTATAAGATAAACTACAAAGAATATAGACAGTGATACATAACAAAAAGTACATGACAAAAAGCCAATGATACATATTAAAAATTATAGCTTTTATTAATTTTTATATAAAATCATTTATATATTTCATATATATTAATAAAATATCCATCATATAATCATATGTTAGTTGTCAATAGAAATATTAACTTCAAAACAACAAATTAAAACACATTTTATCTTCTGCAAAAAGGAAAAATTCTTTAAAAGAAAACATCAATCGGCTGGACACCAAATCTGCCCCTCACCCCTCACCCCCGCGGCTTCAGGCCACAGAGATGCTTTTGTGCTACAGTTTGGGTAAAAATAAGGCCTAGATCTTTTTGATATTATGTCCTTTATTTAAACTTCCTTGCTTTCATCTGGCTATTCGTAATGTACACAGAAAATTAGAATTCATAGCTCCTACTATTTATTTGATTGATTGATTTTTTCGTATTTCCGGGCGCGTCAACTACTTCGGTCATTAGTCCCGTTAGTGTAGTGCATGTTTTTTCTCGGGAGATGGCGGTGATCTTCCCCCGCTGGATGGCGATATCCGGCGCCGACCTACCGTCGGCTAGTGGGGCTTCCCCCTAACCTGGACTCTCCCACCAGCGGGGCACCGCCCCAGCCGAGACAAGCTCTAAGCTCCCGACCGGTCTCCAGAAATATGTGGTAGTGTAATGCATGTTAGTGTAAGTGTGTGTGTGTGTGTGTGTAAGGGGAGAGGTTAGGACAAGGAAGAGGAAGGACAGATCGCGCGAGGTCCGTGGCCCGTTTGGTAGGGTACTGCTCCGGCATTCGCCTGGTGTTGATCGGAGAAACCACGGAAAACTACCGATCAGAGCAGCCGGCCGCTAGAATTCTCCTCCAGACAGCAGCTGAATTCGACCTAGCTGAAAAGCTAGTGTCGAAAATCCTGCCGCCGTCAGGACTCGAACCTAGGACCTCCCGGTTAGAGGCGCTGCAGTGACATCAGTTGATGCACTGAGCTACCGCTACCGGTCTATTTATTTGAGGAATGATATTATGTTAAGTTAAAATTACTATTAACATTAAGTATACATTTCTGAATTTTTAGTATTTTTATGTTAGTACATATTTTCTTGATTTATCACGTAGTCTCAGTTGTGTATTTTAGTCAGTATAAAGGAAAAACTCTCATTAATTCACGTTGCTTGGCTTTTTTATAAATTACATTAACTGCCTTTCCTTCCGGAACAATCACCACTGAGATTCTCGAGCAGGCTACGTGAAGTTGCCCGTGGCGAAGCATTGCCTGACAACCTGCCTTTAAAAGTTCCCCCTGTGATTTATTTATTGTCATTTCCAACATAGCTTTTAGTGGGAATTGGAATCTTTTAAATTCAAATCGCAAATCACCTGGTCTAATGGGAACTTTTGGTATCAAAACAGTTAATCAATTATTAAGTTTTTGTTACTTCACGTTCGATTGCTTTCAGTTACACAACTTTGGCTCATCAAGATTCCTTAGTAAGAAACAGAAACCCATACCTTTAATTGTAGTTGGAATGGTACCCAAGGAGTTTCAAAGAACTTGAAAATTCACTAGGAAAATTCTTGGTTTGAACACAATTAAGTAAAATAACCATTGAAAAATAGTTTCAATCTCATCAGGCAACACCTGCATGGACTTAAATTTACAGGATTCTGATTTGTTGGATCCAAAATTGATCATTGTTTACAGTCCCAATTAGAAAAATGAAAATTTATTTCAACATTAGGAAAAACATTTTAATCAGATTTGTACAGTTTTCGCAACTGTACAAATACAAAAACTGCAAATTAGGTTCTGCCTTCACTATTAGATGTATGTTTTCCTTTTCCGAAATTTAATTTATCAGAAAATTTACTTGCTGTTACATCAACATGGATATGTACTTACGTATTTTGTGTTAATTGTAACGTTTTGACTTGTGTTCAGGCGAAATATTACTTTGCACTTACCTTTATGCACTTTTGGCCAGAAATATTCGTAATAGACGTCAGTTCTATTGAAATACGAAAATATCTGTTTAGAATAACGCGATCGAGAAAGCAGCTTCATGAATGCTTCAGTCACTTCCAGCAATAAACAACAGTTGACTCTTCTGCCGAAATGGATATTAATAATCTGCGATGGTGCACTACACACCGGAGAGCGCATCCATTCACGTGCTTCTATGAGCTTAATAATGAAACG
Source organism: Teleogryllus occipitalis (assembly GCA_011170035.1). Taxonomy (NCBI): domain Eukaryota; kingdom Metazoa; phylum Arthropoda; class Insecta; order Orthoptera; family Gryllidae; genus Teleogryllus; species Teleogryllus occipitalis. Next base: position 10,611 of record BLKR01011471.1, read on the forward strand.
CATCTTCTTATGCATTTATAATGACGTTTTTTGTCTAGTAGTATAAGAGAAACTACAAAGAATTTTTAAACATTGCTGCAAACATTTACTCTATAATTAACTGATAATTTAAGATCAAGTAACTTAATGAAGACAACCAGGTATTTTCGATCTGTGATTTTTATAACAATATGTAAACCTTGGTTTTCACCGTAACGTAATATGTAACCAAAAGTTATAATAAATGGGAATCAAATAGGTCGTTAAATCATATTAAAATCTGCAGACATTAACATACAACACTGTGCAAGTCCATTGAGAAACACAATCATGGGCATACACATTTCAATAAATGATCCTCTGCCGTAATTCAAATAAGTCTTTCTCTAATTACAAAAATCAGCTGAGCAGGAATAATGAACATTGTTTATTTCTTAAATTTTAACTTGATAAACATTAGCGACATCCTTAAGATTTAACTAATGCTGTTCTTTAGAAGTTCGTTTCCAAGAACTTGTTGGTATAAATTGGAAATTGCAATATGAATACAAATCTATAGTCTAAAATGATTAAACATTTGGTATTTGCGAACTCCAGAATGCACAAGTCCACGTGACACAGTAAAAGAATGATACAATCTTTTTCGTCATTTGTATGACCCATTTTCATTATAATTTAATTATGTTTATTCCGATTCCATTGCTGAAGTCTATATAATACATTTGTGAGCAACAGTTTAGAATGAAGTTGTCATCTCTGAGTACTTTAGTGTGAAGTAGTCATTCAATATTTCTTATCCTTGTTCCATCTTAAATGATACTGACGCCAACAAACCGTTAATATGTATGTTAACCATTACAGTAGAAGTGATATAATGTATTCTAATTTCCCCCTCACAAAGTTATGTATCTTCACTTTTTTAAATGTAAATGTATTCTTACTTCCACTTTTCAGGTTTTGATGAACAGTTTTCTATGAATTTTACGGGTTTCCGCCCAATAGAACGGTTTTGCACGAATGTATACGTCATGTGAGTAAATGCAAACCAAAACCTTCAAGTGACAGTTTGGTTTTCATATCTGAAGAGGCAAATTTGATCCTGTAATTTTAAAATTAGCATTTATTATTAAACACTGAATATAAGTTAAACAAACACATTGCAAATACAAACTTCGTAATCAAATCCATACTTCTTCTAAATAATGATCGGAGAAGCCACATGTGTAACCATCCTCTATACTCGCATACTACGTATAGGACAATTCGTGGGTGACCTAAATAATAGACGGAGAAAAACGATGGTAATCATATTATTCGCTAAGGATTTGCGCGCCATCTCTTGAATGATGGCTGTACTCAGGTGGTTACTTTATTTTCTGACCAGTATTATTACGTCAATATCTTTCTCGGCACTTAATACATTTATAGAATGTTTTTACAAATTATATCGCATGCTTCACATTACAACTTCAGTTTTTCACTTTTCATTACACTTGCATGTCCTTTTGTGTACCTCGCCCCCCTCTGTTATCTTCAGCTCGAATCTTACTCACACTTACACTAACACTTACGGGACTAATGACGTCAGTAGTTGACGCGCCCGGAATCATTAACTACCAACCAACCTAGGCGTATCTTCTAACCGTTCACTTCTTCCTCCCTTTATAAACCTTCCCACGCTTCCCCGAGTCAACGCCCTTAGCCTAAAAGTTTTACGAAGAAAATTTCACCGAGAGTGTGGTCAGAGAAATTAATGATGCAGTGATTTTTAGGTGTTCATGTACTTCAACTAGAACGCTTAAAGGAGGTAGAGCTCTGTGTTTATATCATCCCTTTAGTTGTAACAACTCGTAACATTTACAAACGTACCTGAGGAATGAACGCCGCATTTCACACCATTTCATTGTATTTGATTATTTATTAATATTGCAAATCTGTTCCATGGCGTATAAATTGTTGTAAGTTTTCCGTGTATAAAGTTTTGAAATGAATCCTGTTATTAACAGATTTCAAATGTTAAAAAAACTGTGTGTGTACTTACATATCAAATAATTTGAAAACCTCGAAATGGACTGATTATATAATTTCAACACTTCTTTGAACATAGGGCCTCACATAGGGCCTCACTACGTCTTCCTAATTTATTACTATATTTCTATATTTTCATAATTTACTCGTATAATAAATAATTAATTTATTATAATTTATTCATTCCCTAAGGAGTATAGTCGAGCTCACCTCATGGAGTTTTTTTTCTTTCTGTCTATTTCTTTCTTTCTTTATTTCTTTCTTCCTTTTCTTTCTTTCTTTTTCTTTCTTTCTTTTTCTTTCTTTATATATTTTTTTTCTGGAGGACATGAAAAACAGTTCCGTTTCCGAACTGGAGAGGTTCCGTTTTATGCTATGTAAAATACCATTTAACTTCACGAGCCGGAGAAATTTCCAGGCTAAGGCGGGTTTCCGACTTGTACAGGTTCTGGTTTAGACCGATTTTACTGTATTAAGAGTTCATTTTCGAATATTCAGCGTTTCCTCCTCGGACACCTATATTTGTACGAGGTTGATGTATAGTCAGATCAAATCTACGGAACTGTTTAGCCTTGTGACTCAGGGTAGATCAGAAGTTGCTCTATCGTGGCCACCTCGCAGATATGTATGTATGTATGTAGTGTTTTTAGCATTGCAGAGTCGAATTAATCCAGCAAGCTTTATTTCCAGCCCTGGGGCCTGATTTACTTATTTATTAAACACGCCTCGGAGTGAGGGCGAGCGCTTATTCCCATCACCGACTTACTGTACCACTGTGCTTCACCTGCTTACTTAAGTAAGACCTGACTTAGCTCTCCATTTCGTCACACAGCTATAGAAACTGAGAAGATTTGAACAAAAAAACTATTGCTTTATTTTTGCCCTGGTCGAGATTCGAACCCTGAACCGCCTCACAGAAAATTAGAACGCTGTGTATGAGCCACCCGAGGGGTTCAAAATCGATTTTTTATTTAAAATAATATTGTGTGATTTCCACTTTGGAGAATTTGCCAGCAGGCGGTTTATACGGATGCTTAAATAAGCGATCGATTTATCTATAATGAAATTAGAAAGATACTCCATAGTTAACAGTTCAATGTGTAGTACGAGTATAATAGTATGTTATATATTGATTTATGTTCCTACTTAATATCTAGTTCATCTTGAGATCCCTTCGAGTGCTCATTTATCGCAAACTCTGAAGTGCCGCGAGGCATATTCCAATTATATATTGTTTTCGGTCTGTCTCTCCTTCCACACACTTCAAAGATTTTTTAAAAATTGTGTTGTTTTCAAATCTCTTTATTTCAAGTTTTATATTCGGTAGTAGAATGTGATGATAGTGGTCTTATCATTTTTCAGTATTTTTAATTTTCACCCGCAGGAAAGTTCATCTGCACAAATATTCCAATTTCGAAAAAAAAAACATTACATTTCAGAAAACGTAGGAATTGGTGATCTAAATATGAACGAAACCAACGATTTGAATATGAGTACATTACATCTTTTGTGAGATAATTAAAAAATACAGATATATCATGCAAAATAAATTTCAAGCACAGAGAGAGCATATTGTCTCTATACGAATTCACTGATTCTACCTGATTCGCGGGTTCCCGGATCTCACCCGTCCGCATCTGCCAAGGATTCTGCCCCTCCCTCGCCCCCCGATCGGACAGCGTAAAATCAATTAGAACGGAAAGCGATCCCCTCCCCCTCCCCCTGCCCCGGCGCGCCCCAAGCCTCAATTAGTCGATGCGCAGATTCAATTTGCGACCGGCGCGCGTTGTCTTTCGCCTGGCTCCCGGAGGCAGCGTGCGCATCCGCCGCCGGGGTCAGATCCCTGGCGCTGCGCTCACGCGGGTCGGAAGCCGCCAAAACACGCGCGCATTTGGCCCCACATGCCAGGTCTCTTAACACTAAATGCACCGGGAGCGGTAGCTCAGTGCATCAACTGATGTCACTGCAGCGCCTCTGACCGGGAGGTCCTAGGTTCCCACTCCCCACGGCGGCAGGGTTTTCGACGCTAGCTTTTCAGATAGGTCGAATTCAGTCGCTGTCTGGAGGAGAATTCTAGAGGCCGGCTGCTCTGATCGGTAGTTTTCCGTGGTTTCTCCAACACCAGGTGAATGTCGGAGCAGTTCTCTACCAAACGGGCCACGGACCGCGCGCGATCTGTCCTTCCTCTTCCTTGTCCTATCCTCTCCCCTTACACACACACTTACACTAACATGCACTACACTACTACATATTCCGGGAGACTGGTCGGGAGCTTAGAGCTTGTCCCAGCTGGGGCGGTGCCCCGTTGGTGGGGGAGTCTTGGTTAGGGGGAAACCCCACTAGCCGACGGTAGGTCGGCGCAGGATCTCGCCATGCGGCGGGGTAAGATCACCGCCATCTCCCGAGAAGAGACATGCACTACACTAACGGGACTAATGACCAAAGCAGTTGACGCGCCCGGAAACACCAAAAAATCAATCAATCAATTAACACTAAATGCCGTTTTCCAAGAATATATTATTTTGCGAAAATAATCTACTTATATTTTATTATATTCATGAGAGTTTCAGGACCTAAGATTCTGAATCATTAATATGTTTTAAATTGATTTCCTAAGAAACCTTGTTTTTTGAAGATTTTTAATTATGAAAGTAATTAAATCTAGATTTCGGTATTGCAGTAAGCCCAAATTGTGGTACGAGGACACGTAATAAACTTTGAATCATTCAGTCTTTCACAGTCACCTTCTGAGGCTTCTACAATTTTCGTAAAATTTATAACAATTACGTAACGTTCGTAAAATGCAGCACAAGCTAGCTTAATAAAAATTGCACAATTTAGATTTATTACGAAATAATTAAGAATGCGAATGAAAATACTCTTTATTTACAGTTCGTTAAAATATCAAGATTCGCTTAAATTTAAATGTTAAAAGCATTTGCATATGCAGCAAACTCTTCACATACATTTCCATGTTAATAAGTGTACATACCGTTTACTTAATATGAGCTTGTTTGTTGATAAACTTTTAAGATAACATAAAATGAAAAAAACGTTTCGTTAGTGTTTGCCGAGTGGCTTGAGCATATTTTTCTCGACCCGTGAGGTTAGCTAGTGGATTTTCCTGGCGTAAACCTCAACGTGTTCGGCCTGTTCACACAGGCAGACTCAAATGCAGATTTGCGCACTTGGGAGCGACTGGGAGCGCGTTGCGCCACGACGCTGGGGCGCGGGTAGCAGGCGCGTCGCTTCGCGTCGCGTCGCGAGGAAAGGCGGCGGCGCCGGCCGCCCCGCCAGGGAAGCGGCAAATTACAATTCCGACTCGGCACCGCCAACAATGAATATTTAATTCGTACATCCGAAGGCCGGGTCGATGGGTAATGTTTTAATAAACGCGCTCCGGGTCGCGTGGAAATTATTATACGCACGTTTGCGCGCCAGGGCGACCGCGCGCGGGCGATTTCGCGAAGCTGGGCTGCGGGCGCCTCTCGGATTACGGCCCGACGGCGCTTCGGAGCGTACCGCGTGTTGCACGAACCGACGCAAGGGATTCTAATACAGGGGTGTGCTCTTATTGTTCGATGCGAAGAAAATGACGTGGCTGACTGTGGGTGTAGAGGAGGCAAGCGTTGCCGGGAACAACGCGTTCTGATATACCTCCCGCGACATGTGATTAATTTCAACAACAAAACTAAGAGTACACGCTACTCTCTATTCCTGAACGTAGCTAGGTCGAATTCTGCCGCTTTCTGGAGGAAAATTATAGTGGCTCGCAGATTTCTCCAATCAACACCAGGCGGATGCCGGAGCAGAACCCGAACAAACGGACCACTGCCCGTCCACAATCTTTCTTTCTCCTTCCTTGACCTACACTGCCACTACCACTACTACAGTGCCACGCAGGTCGGGAGCTTAGAGCTTGTTCCGGCTGGGGGGGGGGTGCCCCGCTCTCTGGTGGGAATTACCTGGTTCAGGAACAGCCCGCATATCGTTCCAGGACGTCACCAGATCTCGGTAGCGGGCGGGGGGGGATCACCGCCACCAAAAACTTGGACTGCACCTACGGGACTAACGATCTTAGCAGTTGTCGCGTCCGGAAACACCAACCAATCAATCTATTCCTGATTATGTATCTTATTTTAACGCAATTATCGTAACTCTCCACACTTCTAATGTTGCTCAGCTAATTAACTGCGACATTCGAGTCATGGGATTTTTTGTTCTGATCTTGGAAGTGGCAATACTGTGAAAATGCCGAAGCTGTTGATTTGCATTTAGCTGAAGACTTTGACGCTACCTTGTAATTTTATTCCTAGTGTAGGCGAGTAAGAGAATCTAGTGTCTATCGGTTCTTTATCTTGCCCAGCACACATGGAATGATTTACAGAAACATACCTCACAAACAATGCCTACTTGCTTCGCCGTCAGAAAGTTCAAACAATCTATCATTAAACTACAAAAATATTTATTAAAAATTGTTTATGTTGATTTTAGAGACCAGGTTGCATTGATTTGAAAGACACAGAATTATGGTAACATTGCCCCAACATACTCATGTTCGATCGCACAATAAGGACATACATATTGATGGCGTAAAGAACGATTTACGCGTTTACAATGCGCATCAGGTTTGTGCACTTGTGAATCGCTCTCCCTGCGAGGCCAAAGAGCACCTGGGGGCGCCGTGTGCGGGCTGCAGTCGGGACACGACGCGAGGGCGGGGGCGAGCAGAGGGGCGTCCGGCGGCGACGACGAATGGGCGCAATCGATGGAGGCGGGCGCTTCGCCCTTAGTCGCCTGCCGTCGCCCACGCTGCCCGCCCCTGCTCGCCCCTGCCCGCCCCTGCCCGCCCCTGCCCGCCCCTGCCCGCCCCTGCCCGCCCCGAAGCCGCTTTGGCCCAAATTTCAGTCGGCCGATGGCGCGCGGATAAAATGAAACAAAATAGATCTTCCTCCGACAGCCGATGTTCTCCGTCGCCCACCGTGGGAAGAGGTCGATCGTGTTCACCATGACTGAAATGAGTGAAAAAGTAGAGAGGCAGATGTTTCTATACAAACAGTTTATCGTGCTTTTTAAGCGTTACAATCAAGAAGTCACTATCCAATTATACAAGAACAATCCCAAGTCTACCACTCGCCCATAAAGAAAACACCAAGTTCCTAGTCGTATTCCGTATCAGCAGAAGTTGTTCCAGTTCGTAGCTCGATCCAATGGGAGAAACGTAGCAATCAGCGTGGTTAGCCTAGCGGTCACAATAAGTCTCTAAGCGCACTCAATCACAGTCACAAACTATTCTCTTTCTGGGTGGCAGGCCGCCCATTACGCACTGGTCGCCGACGCTACCCCAGACTCAGTTTCGTGGCTTATGACCGGTGGATCGGGTAGTGCTTCGTTGCTGCGTGTACTTCAATATAGAGCGCGCCAACTTCAAAGTCAGCTGTGCACACAGCAGTGGCTACTTTTGTTTATCATCGCTTGTTTCAACGAATCCAGCACATCTGATGAAAACGTCTAAAGTCGACCGAAGACATTTCGACCAAAATCGACTCCACTGTGACTGCTGCAGAAGACTCGATTTGCACGCTTCCTTTTGACGAACGATTTCGGGAGGTTTAGCGAAGGCACGCATGCGCATTGAGCTTCTGAGGTGCCACCGCTATGCACGTGCACGCGCTCTCTAAAACTTCCGAAATCGTTCGTCAAAAGAAGCGTATAATTCGGGTCTAACGCCAGCTTCCCGTATCATGGCTCTTAGGATTTCTGTGTCTATTTTACTGCATCTTTTTTTCACATAGCAATGTCTGTCGCCTCACATATTGACATCACTTTCCAACTCTCTTATTTAACTTCACTCTCCTTTATATTACCACCTCACCCGATCCTCTGGCTCTGGGTCTCCTAATGGCTCCTGAGCTTAGTGCTTCTCTTTTTTTACCATCTTACTTCTGTTTTCTTCACTTTTCACCTTTACTGTTCTGTTTGTCCAGAAGATTTTTAGCACACCACCATCTCCGCGCGGCATCGAAGTATCACAACTTCTCAAGCCCCGCCCGTCTCTGGCCCTTTCTCTCTCTCCTTATCTTGCCCTCTTTTCTTCTATCTCCCTCCCTCTCCACCCCTACCTCCCCTTCCCTCTCCTTCTCCTTCCTACTTGTTTTCCCCCTCTCCGCCTCTCTCTTCATCTATCTCCCTGCCTTTCCCTCCGACTCACATCATCCCTCTCCCTTCCGTCCTCGCTGATCCCGCTCTCCCCCACTTTCTCACCGACTGCTCCCGCTCTGTTTCTCGACATTCTTCTGCCAGCGCCCTTGGATGTCTGCCCGTGCGTCTGCGACGTTTCTTCTTTCTGCTGCGCCCAGCGACACGCGCTTCCCAGCCCTCCGTGCGGGGGGGGGGGCGCAACTGCGACGGTGGCGCTGCCCGTGCCGCGCGCACAGAGCGACGCGTGCCTTCTGCAGTTGCCGTGTGTGGCGTCATGGAGAAAAACACACAGACATTTACACGTATGTACAAGTTTATTTACACGTATGTACAATAACTAAATTCTGCTCCGAAACTACACACTTTTGAGTATTTCCCTGTGGATACCCCACATAGCTAGGGAGACCCCGTCTCCACTGACGCTTCTCCCGCGCCACTACCGTGACTTCGTCACCCGTGCCAGAGGCACGACACGCTCCAGCTTGGACGTAAAGTTTTGCGCATCGCGCGAGGTTTCCAAACCAAAACCCCCGTGTGAGCTCGTCGGCTCGATTTTATACCTAGAGTGTAGCCGTCACGTGGCCGTCCTTGGTGTAGGAGGGAGGCTTGCGTCTACGTGACCTTCCAGGTCAAGCTGGCGTCCACTTGGTCTAAATATATCCCAACGCCGTGGCGCCAAGGCTATTCAGCCCGCAGGTATGCGATACTTCCGCTCCTCCTCCCACCCACGGCCGCCAACGTGACGCTACACGTGGAAGGTGGCGCGCGAGCCCACAGCCTCTGGGCCACGTACTTTCACGCTAAATTGCGCGAAAACTACTCAATTTATGAAAAATTGTACATGACCTTATTTCAAAACCAATCTTTAAGGAACAAATCTCATTAAAGGAAAAAATCTCTACCTTTAATATTTCAGTTGTAGGAAGACGCCGAAAAAATGTTGAACTTTTGCAAGTTTCGAAAAATTATGGTTTTTAATGAACATGAGACCTGCACCATTCTCTTAAACGTCCTCCGTACTATCCAAGAACAAAATTCATTCAAAAATTCCGGAGCCATTTTTTTGAAAATTTGGAAAATGTCTCAAAGGCATGTACCCCCTGTACCCCCTAAAGTTAAAATATCGGTTTCAGATTCAGAGAGATGCGACAGCAGCCAGATAAATTGTGGAATATCAATAATTGATAATCAAAATTATTTTGAAGAAAATCGGCAGAACGCTTTAGCCACTAGCCTTGTTCACAAACGGAGAGATACGTTTTGTCGTAATTCGAATTTTCGGTACCAAAGACCCACAAAATATGGATTGTGGCTGCACCACGTGTTAGAGAACTTTTTCTGAATTTAACAACTGGATTTATCCACTTTTTTGTCGGTAGAGTCCTGTAATAAGAGTTTTTCTGCTGAAAATTTGTCGTTTATTGGCGCAGCATTACATAACTTTCTCTCTACTCCGTAGCAAGAGAGTAAAAGCTTTCGGCAAGGAGGAAGACGGCAAACACTAAGTAGAGCTCGACTGATTGGTGATCAATTGCATGAAAATGATGAGTAATTGATTCATTGTGTTTCTAGTTCTCAGCGTGAAGAGCAGCCGTGAGAACAGTTAACACACTCGTGAGAACTATCTTGAAGAAACGCGTGTGAGAAATGTCCAGTGGTTGTTTAAAGTAAGGACAAAGTTTAACATAAAGGTACAATAAAAAATTGGAACATTATTTACTAAAATTGTTATTATTTACTGAAGTGAAGAAACATTTTTAAAAAATGGTATATATATATATATATATATATATATATATATATATATATATATATATATATATATATATATATGCATTACACATTTTTGTTATTGGATACTTTTCGTGAAACAACACATTAAATAAAGTTTTTAGTGAAAAACGTTTCAAATTTTTTCTAAGCGTTCTTAAATAAATAATTGTAAAGAAAATAATAGTTCACATTGTATCCAGAAATTTACTCAGCAAGTAAAAAAATAATTATATCATTTTTATTTTTCATATGAATAACAGGCGTTTTCATTTTCTTGTCTATTATAAAAAATGGCAAGTCAACATGAAATGAAATATCGAAAATAATCCGACTGAACTAGCAGGCTCTTCTCTAATTGTCTTCGCAGCTTAATTGGACTTCGGCATCAGTGTTTAAAAAGAAAATAATGTGAATCCTTCCTCTTCTATTTTCACGAGCCACGAGTGTGTCCGTTGGATAATTTCGCGCTCGGAGACGCCTTGCTGTAGCTTACTCGTTGAACAAACTCGAAATGGGAGTCTAAAACAGTCGTTTTATGGTAGCATTACGCGGGAACACGAATATTCGCGAGCCATTGTGTCCCCGCGGAGGAAAATGCACTTTGTGCTCATTGGCGCCGGGCGGTCTGCCCGCCCGGCCGCGCAGAACGGCCGCGCGTGCGGGCCTCCCTTGGGCGCCGGATTTGTTTTGTGCTTAAGTGAGTTACCGATAGCCGCTTTTTGTGCACAGGTGGTGAAAGCGGCCGGGGACAACGCAGTATTCGGAGTGTCCGCGCCGTGTAAAGAGCGGCCCAGTGAATTAGGACTGAAACCCAATCGTTACATTCACTGAATTAGGTTCGCATGAATTCGAGTGTGAAGACCCCAATGGTGTACCCGCGTTTATTTAATGAACTACAGCCATCGGTAATTTATTTTCGCGCGCATTTTGTAGATTTTATGACACTATTTTACTGTTAGGGACCAAGTGTGTACCTTTGCGTGGTATAATTTGTTTGCTTCATTATTTTATTTTCTATGTTTTTGATAATTTAGTGTGTCTATTAGCGACAAGAAAGATAAATGGAAAGAAATGGCAATATGAATTTGTCCCTATATTTAAATAAGATAGATTATCATTTCATTAAAGGAGGATGCACTGAGGATTACATAAGAGTGAGAACTGTTTTTCTCAATAGATAAAAGTAAGGAAAGAATAACATCATTTTTTGGTGCAGTTGTAATTGGGGGTGAAAGAAATCCGCTTCAGATAACGTGAAATTTTATAACCATTTAATTTTCATATAGTTAATATTAAAAAGTGTAATATAAGATGTAAGTGAAGCTATGGACAACAATTCAAGCCCTATTTGTCAAAAGAAGCTTGTGAATGAGTTTTATTCTGATGGATTGTTTGGACATTCCTAGAAGGACATCCATGTCAAGTTCGGAAATGAAAATCTCATATTGTTACTGAAGTCCTGCTCTTTCCTCGTGGAAGACCTTGAAGGAAGCACCGGAAACCACAGATCAGATGAACCATCTACCGAAGTCTCTTCTCGCCCTCGTCATCGTGCCGCCGCCCGCTGTGTGTGTGTCATCGAAAATCCCTACCAGCTAAAGACTTACTGGGGTTCCTTGTCTTTGCAGTTGCACTGGCGATCATGCGATCGCATTCTAACAGATTTAAGTGATACAATCGTGGAGAACGCATTATTTTTCAGTAACATCCTTTAGAATTTTGTTTACATTCCGTTCACTTTGCCAGAGAATTCCAATTCCCTCGTGCTCTCGCGGTGCGTTGTGGGCGTGTGTGCGTGTGGGAGCGCACGGGGCGTGCGCATGTGCGTGCGCGTGTGCGTGCACGTGCACGCGAGACGACCCCTGTCGGCCGCCGATGCGCCACGCGCACCTGGCCGCAGCCCCCCGATCCTCCCGCGAGATAGCGCTTCTTGACCTTGGCCCCAGGTGGCGCCGCCGCCGCCGCCTCGCTCCAAGACGCAGGGGGCTCCAAATCACCGGCCCGCCTCACTCGGAATGAGAGGCTCCGACAAGCTCTGCAACTGTCCTGATTCGCGCTTCAGGCAGAATGCGTCCTAGGAATCAGCCACGTCGCTCCGAGCGCAGGATTGCTTCTGCCTATTATCCACGGAGTCTCAAACTGTGGGACGCCTACACTCGGGGGACTAGGTACGCTTATAAGAGGCTTGGGAACAACTGACATTGATGCATTTAAAGGTGAAAATAGAATTAGTTAAGATTTTTTGTACCCTTTCGATGATATTTTCCCAATGAATATTAATATCTGGCAAAATAATATAGGCATATTTAATTCATTAACGAAAAATATTTTCAATTCATACAAAAATTACAAGAACGTGGAAGAAACCACTCAATTTCAGTTCAGTAGTAAAAAATTGAGACCATTGTTCAGTCGGAAGCCTTTTTTATTACATCTCACATATCTTCTGAGAGCACGACAGTCCAATTTAAACCTGTCTATGACATCCTTGTTCTTAAAGTAACCCTAGAATTCTTCTGGATCACTGGGGATAAACGCCTCGGGGAATGAGGAAGATCCTATCGTCCGGCCGTAGAGATATGGAGGGACAGGAATCGTGAGCGGTCCGTAGCCCGTTGATGAGGGTACTACTCGGGCATACGCTGGGATGAATCGAAGGAAACGACAGAAACAATCGCAGCAGTCTCTCTCAGAAATTTTATCCAGGTAGTAACCTTACCCCATACAGCTACATACGAGTTTACGAGTTGACTACGAAATTACGACTTCGAACGCAAATGGGACTTAACGGTGCATTCACCAGAGGGACGACGGTGCCGCTTCAATTGTGCACCGCGGAGCTCACCGCCTGTGACCTTACGAAACGTTGAAGGATATCAAAAGGAATAGCGTGTTTTAGTTATTTGGGTGTTAAATTAACATCTAAAGAAAACTGTTCAAATTAACTTCCCTTTTCTAGACTACCTGTCTTATCCATGTGTTTATTCTGGAAGCTAGTGCTCCTAGTATACCACCTACACTGTTACAATCGTTCTTGTGTATTTTTACTGATATTTGATTCTTTTGTAGACTGTTTTGCCTCCCACTTTCGCATAGTGTAGTTTCTGTCTCTTTCCCTTTTACATTATTTCATGTGTCTTGCTCTTTATTTTATCCTTTGTGTTATTTTTATTGATGTTCAAATGTGCTCTTTACTAAATTTTCTTCACAAACGTTGGATCGGTTGAATCAAGAAATTTCTTTATTATTCTGTTATTCAATTTTTGCGACCGTGTTAATATTTGTGAGAAGTGCTCATTATTGATGCGAAAGGTGACGCCATGGTTTATATATATATATATATATATATATATATATATATATATATATGGTGATATGGGTGGTAATTTATATGATACGTATTTGGTATATAAGCTATGGCATTAGTAGCCTATACATAATTATTTTTTCAAATTACGTTAATTAGTAACGTCACATTGGGGCCTTGAAAATTCATTAGCAACACAACTCTCAGCATCCTATGATTTCATACAAAACCGGCCGATTTTCCTCACATTCTTTGCATTCATTTTACATTCAATTACATTTAATAAATAAGAAAGGCAGTGACCTAATATTAAAGCCAGAAAATTTCTCAGTATATTTTAACGCGTAATGTACTTCTTCCTCGCCCGATCGCCTTTCGAAAATTTAGAACAGGGCGAAAGGCAACAAGGAGTTTTGTACTCACCGCTCCTTCTTACAACTTAGCTTAGCTTGCTTTGCTTGATAGAGAAGGAAAAACATATTTTGTATTGTCAACAGCAAGGAGCAAGGTTAGCTCACTCATCGCAAAATCGGATATGACGTTCGTAACACGTTCAAGGACAACTCAAGCTATCAGTATGTCGCGACAAGACACACCTCCGCGAATGTGTCAATGATAAGAGTAATCTACATAGCTACGACAGAAGCAAGGTTGACCTGCGCTTTAACCTGCGCATTATATGCACGTGATTTCTCGCTAACATTATCTGACAACAACCTTTAGATAAATCATAAATGTATTCACAAAATCTTGCTTTGGGCGATTTGTTTGAAGTTATTAAATGAACATTAAAATAAATCTGTTTAAAGTAAAAGTATTGGGTGAAACATTTTCGTATTTATTTTTAAGTTATTTTTGTTACACTACTGCACAATTTTTCCAATCTACAAATGTTTCTTGATTGAACACAATTTATATAATGAAATGATGAATCTGTAAGATTCTCTGCGTCTCAAGCGAATCGAGAAGCCTTTCTATAAGATCACGTAGCGTGTGTGCAGTAGGGGAAAGCGAGCACGTAATATCTTTACAAACGACCATGTTTGTTTACCCATATTTATGAGCTAACACACACACTCGGCTCTTATGTCATTGACCCCTTTTATCTGCCTATTTGAATTGAGAAGTCTCTGCGATTTTCTTCGAAGAATGTCGATTTACAGACTTCATTTCAAAGGTGAAGAATTTAAGGATTGTAACGTAGATCCTATTCGTCTTTTCGGTTTCTTACAGTACCACATAAACCTTTAAAAGCGTTTGGAGAAGTGTAATCTGAAATTTTCTTGCAAAAATAATTTATCCTTATTTGAGAATAAGAGCAGGTTGATACATTTTATAAATTGATAGGTTGATTGTTAGTGATTCCGGGCACGTCAACTACTGAGGTTATTAAGTGTAGTGCATATTTTGCACCGGGAGGTGGCCGTGATCTTCTCCCGCTGGATGGTGAGAACGGGCGCCGACCTACCATCGGCTAGAGGGGTTTTCTCCTACAAGGTATCTCCCATCAGCCGCCCCAACCGGGACAAGCTCTAAGCTCCCGACCGGTCTCCCGGCATGAGTGGTAGTGTAGTGCATGTTAGTGCAAGTGTGTGAAAGAGGGTGAGGATAGGACAAGGAAGAGAAAGGAAAGATCGCGCGCGGTCCGTGGCCCGTTTGTTAGGGTGTTTCGACATTCGCCTGGTGTTGATCGGAGAAACCGCGGAAAACTACCGATCAGAGCAGACGGCCGCTGAAATCCTCCTCCAGACAGCGTCTGAATTCGACCTAGCTGAAAAGCTAATGTCGAAAATCCTGCCGCCGTGGGGAGTGGGAATCTAGGACCTCTCGGCCAGAGGCACTGCAGTGGCATTAGTTGATGCACTGAGCTACATCTCCTGTATAAATTGATATGTATTTATATACTTTTAAGCCGGTGTTTGTGAATTTGAAACAAAAAAGTTTCCCATTGGGGGCTAAAAATGGGTAATTTGTGAATGAAAACCGATAACGAGAGAGGTAGACTGCAAAATTTACATCATGTTTACAGGCGTAAGTGCTGATTCACACACAAAAATATTATAAGAATAGACAGCAGCATTTCAGTGCATTTTACTAAGTCCTAAAAAATTTCCTTCCTCAATGTGCAGATGATTCTGCGCGTGAAGAAGGTTCCATAAGAGTTCCATAAGTAATAGACATGGACCAACACATCAATTAGTTTCCATGGGCAGCCGTATGCGCCCGCGCATCTGCATGTGCCCACACGCGTCCGCGGCGCTAGAAAGCCTGCCAGCCGCCAGCGCCGATCGCCCATCCGGAGCGGCGCTGTTCCGGGCGGCGCGACTCATCTCCGTTGCAGCGCCGCTGCGCTTTCTCTGTTTTCTCCCGGCCGCGCGCGCGTCGCATCCGGCGCTTCCGGCGCCTCGGCACGCGGCGCGCGTGCGCGTGCGCGGTCGCCTCAGAAGCGCGATGATGGTGACACTGAGGTGCCACCGGGAGCGGTAGCTCCGTGCATCACTGCAACGCCTCTGACCGGGAGGTCCACTCCCCACGATGCCAGGATTTCCGACACCTAGCTTCTCAACAATCTCGGGTAGAGGCATAAAAAGGTAAATGCCGGATTCATGTAAAAAAATCAACAATCAAAATATCCGTTAAGAATTCCTAAAGCTTCCAGTCTGTTTAGCTCGATCAGGAAATATCACTTGAAATCGGCTGAACGGTTTAGGAATTACATATGACCACAGACGGACAGACAGCTGTTAGGTTCATTGATAGTGATTCCAGGCGCACCAACTCCTAAGGTCATTAGACCCGAATGTGTAGTATATGTTTTTGCTCGGGAGATAGCTATCATCTTCCCACCCTGGATGACTAAATCAAGCGCCGACGTACCGTCGGCTAGCGGGATTTTTCCCCAACCAGGTACCTCCCACCAGAGGGTATCCTCCTAGTCGGGACAAGCTGTAACCTCCCGACCCGACTCTTGGCATGTGTGGTGCATGTAAGTGTGTGTAAGTGAAGGGTGGATAGGACAAGTATTGGGAAGAAAAGGTCACACACGGTCCGTTTGGTAGGTTACTGCCCCGGCATTCGCCTGGTGTTGATTAGAGAAATCACGGAAAACTACCAAAGCAGCCGGCCGGTAGAATTCTTTTCCACACAGCAACTTGACTTAGCTATCCGGCTTGTGACGAAATACTGCCTTCGTCATGACACCTCCCGCTCAGTGGCACTACAATGACATTAGTTAATACCCTGAGCCACCTCTCCCGATCACTCGTTAAGGATATATAAGTCGATCCCATGGGTAGTGTGTATATTGTATTTAAATTTCATGTTGATTGATTAGTTTACTTAAATCAATTGGTACACAAACACAGAAATACAAAAATTAATTTGATATGACATACGTTTTACAAATCAAACAAGAGAGTTGAAAACTCGTTTAAAAGTTCAAAATACGAAACTCACTTACGGTCACATCCAGTTTATTTAGTAATTGATTGTGAATAGATTGAATGTAAGTAAAATTACTTCAAATGATTTTCACTAAAGTTTCTGAAATTCTCAATATTTTTCTTCGAAACACAGTATTGTGAAAAATAATTATCCCTGAGCGAGGCTCAAACCAGCGGCCATTTCTTCCGAAGCGCTGAAACAGTACCCGCCATTTAACTACGTTGGCCACGAGGATTGGCACTTCAATAATATCCTTTGGAGCTTGATGTTTCAGTTCTAGCATTAGGCAGCCGAAAAATTGACAAAATGTGAAAAAAATGTCTTTTGGGCAGAAAATGATGGCATCTGAGAACGAATAACTCGCTGCGGAAAATAATTTTTGCTAGTTGAAAATACTTTTGCTGATTCATGTAGCAATATAATATTACGGAAAAGTTTGCAATGTTGTGAGTAAGCATGTGCTGTTTAGCACAACTAGTTTATCTTGATTAATGGTTTTTGTGATTAGAATTGCATCAAATGGTTTTCAATAGCGTTTCTGGAATTCTCAATTATTTTCTTTGACAAGGGAGAATTGTTACAAATAATAATCCCCACCCAAGGCTCGAAACAACGAACTTGAGTTGAATCCATACCACCTTGGCCATCTCAGTGGGACATGAGATTTACAATTCTGTAATAGTAATAAATGAATGGTGGTTTTAGTTCTAGCATTTGGCAGCCAAAAAATTGAGAAAATGTGAAAAAGGTCCTGGGGCCGCAAAAGATGGTAACTGGGAAAGGAATAAGCCATAAATAATAATCCAAAAGCTAGTGGAGACTAAGAAGTTTAAAAAACTATCAAGTGGTAGAAAATCTGTGCCATCCACTAATTTTTTCTAAGTTTAGCAACAGGATTTAACAACTTTTCCGTTACCAGAGCCCGGCAATAAGCGTTTTTCTGACGAAAATCCGCCGTTTTCTGGCGCACGATTACATAACTTTCTCTTCTTACGAAGTATTCATAAGCCGAGAAAGTAATAATAATTTCGGAACCATTAGGGATATCTAAGTTGGTCCCCTGGGCACTAGTTGTATTGTATTCAACTGTATTGTTGATATTTTGATTATTTTACTTAAATCGATTCATACACACGCACAAAAAGGCAACAATTAGTTTGATGCGTTTTACAAATCCAAGGAGATATTTTGAAAAATTGTTTAAAAGTTGAAAATTCTAAAATCACATACAGACACTTTCAGATAATTTGAATTGATGGTATTTGTGATTAGAATTGCTTCAAATAGTTTTCAATAAAGTTTCTGGAAGTTTCAATTATTTTCTGCTCCAACTGAGAATTGTGACTAATAATAACTCCGACCTTGACTCGAACCAGTGAACCTTCCCTCCGGAAAAATCCGTACATGCCCATTGGCCACCTCAGCCATCTCATTGGGTCGTAGGGTTTACTTTTCTGTAATAGTTATTAATGTATGGTGGTTTCAGTTCTAGAATTTGGCAGCCTAAAAAACTGAGAAAATGTGAAAAAGTGTCATTTGGGCGGCAGAAGATGGCAGGTGGGAAAGGAATAAGGCATAACCCAAAAGCTAGTCGAGACTAAAGAGTTTAGAAAACTAGCAAGTCCAAGAGAGTCCGTGCCATTCAATTGCACCACTAGTTTATTTATACTTACCCGTAAGCTGTTAACGAGGAGACACATTAATGAAAATATTTCGTGAGGGTTTTGAGAAAGTAATATTTTTAGAAATTGCATGAAATTCAAACATGAATTTAAAAAAATCAGCTCGTTTTTTCAAAAACAATGTACAAGACCTTTTTAATTGAGCTGAATTTTTACGACAGATTTTGTTATTTAAAGATCCGTTATTAAGGAACAGAGTTCATTAAGAAAACAATCTCTATCTTCAATATTATAATTGTAGGAAGAAGAAATTGCACTTTTTCAATTTTCAAAAAATCTGTGATCTTTTGCAACGGATAATACTAATTGCACTCTTTCATATGACTTAAAGTTAATTTTGGTGTATTTGTTTGTTTTTCAAAAAGTACAGGAATGTAATTTTTTAAAATATGTCTCCCGCCTTTAATATGCACTTTTTCAGCAATTTGTATACATTATTTCATTTGTGAGTGAATATTCTTCAAATAACTTTAAATTAAGTTTTTCGAAACCTCCATAGATTCCTGTGAAAAAGTTTCAAATTTTGCTTTTACTGTAAAACTTAAATGCCATTTTTTTTAAAACAGCTCTAAGTTTTTCAATGAAAATTGCCATTTAGGACAAGATTTTACTCTTCTTTAATTTTCTTAAAGTAATATTTCGGTTCTTCAATTAGGAAACCGACAAATTAAGAAAATGTCAAAAAATATACTTTGGGAGTGATATATTGCAGAAGACGAGAGGGAGGAGCAAGGCCGTAAAGCCAGTCCACAGCAAGGAAATTAGACTATGACAAAGTCTATGCCATTTTGTCGCACCGCTCGTTTCTAATCAGTTTAGCCTCGCAAAGGATATGATTTGTAACTCTTAGTCGACAGCTCTGACTTTTCCAGAGCCTCCACCGGGAGCGGTAAAGGCACTGGACATTAACTGATGTCACTGCAGCGCCTCTGACCGGGAGGTCCTAGGTTCCCACTTCCCATGGCGGCAGGATTTTCGACACTAGATTTCACTACCACATATTCCGGGAGACCGGTCGGGAGCTTAGAGCTTGTCCCGGCTGGGGCGGTGCCCCGCTGGTGGGGAAGTCCTGGAAACCCCATTAGCCGACGGTAGGTCGGTGCCGGATCTCGCCATGCAGCGCGGGAAGATCACCGCCATCTCCCGAGGAAAAAACATGTACTACGCTAACGGGACTAATGACCAAAGCAGTTGACGCGCCCGGAAACACGAAAAAATCAATCAATCAATCCAGTGCCTCCATCGTTCGCACCTAGCGCCGAGACGAAAATCGCACACCCCGTCGCCCAGAACAGCCAGCCGCCCTCTGTCCTCCAGCGCAGCGCAATAACGCATGGGCGCAGAAGAGAGCTGCCGCCGAGCGAGCGGAGGGCTGTCCCGGGCGAGTGGGCGGGGCCTGGCCACAACCCGAAGGCGGCCGCGGTGCCTTTGCCGCGCCGCGCCGCGCCGCGCTCGTCGAACAGCCGAGTTTTTACATTCTTCCGTATGTTTATGAATTTTAATTAAATTCCTGGGCCGCGCGCGGATCGGGCTGCGGCGTGGGCGAAGGCCGCGCCGTCCCCGTCGCCCGAGGCGGAGCGGGGCCTCCCCGCCCGCCCCAGGCGTTCTTGAGCGGGCGGGAAAAACCCTGCTGCGAATGCGTGCGACAGAGTTGAGACTGTTCGCAAGCGTCCGAGGCGGGATGATTAGGCGCCTGTCATACAGTTACCTTGTAAACTTGGTCTTATGGGCACTTTAAGATGTATTTTCTGTATATGCCGCACAATATTTGGAGTTCGTAAAGGGAAAATTACAAGTTGACTAGAAATGGTTTTTCTCAAGACGGATTGGTCTCTCTCTCTCTCTCTCTCTCTCTCTCTCTCTCTCTCGGATCTCTCTCTCTCGGATCTCTCTCTCTCTCTCTCGGATCTCTCTCTCTCTCTCGGATCTCTCTCTCTCTCTCTGGGATCTCTTTTTGGCTCTCTCTCACTCGGATCTCTCTCGCTCTGCCTCTCTTTCGGATCTCTCTCTCTGATGTGTCTCTCGCTCTCGCTCTCCTTCTCTCTCTCTCTCTCTCTCTCTCTCTCTCTCTCTCTCTCTCTCTTTCAAGTTTCTTGGCCAGTTGTTCGTATCAAAGAATCTTCGAAGCAAGATATTAATCAAGTTAAGAATCAAAATGCCCAAATGATCAGGAGACACGAATCTCTTATCGAAGTTCTTATCAATTAAAAATTAAGCACGAGTCATATACTGTGTTCGGCGTGTTAAGCGTGCTAGTTAAAAGGAAGTTCAGGATTTGATAATGTTTAATGATGTTGTCAGTTGTTTGAATTAATTTTCCGACATGTACGCATTCTCGTGCACACAGGGGCATTGGTAGAGCAATCATTCTGGTAGCAACTTTTTAGCAACTATTATGGCAGAATTGTTCCTCCGTTGTTAGATTATTCTGCTAAAAGGCTATAATGCGCAAAATTGTTCGTTGTGTGAGCGATTTTTTAATAAAAAGTAGTAAAAGAGTTGATCTTAATTTAATATCAGCCTGATAAGAATAAACGCAGGCCAATAGGTTGCAATGCTTTAGCGATCATTAGCCAAAGCGGACTTAAGCTAAAATAACATCTAGCAGTAAGAAATTTCAAAACTTTCTTATGTGGTGCGTTTAGGATGTATCTGTCTATAGTGCAAAGGAAAACGAAATGTAAACTGCCCAGAAATGTGTGTGCACAAATGAGAACGCTGGGCGTGTATGGATTTAAGATGCGCCGCCCAGCGAGGCAACTAGATGGCAAATTTCACCAAAACATATATCGATACATCGATGTATAGATACATCGCTAAAGACTTTTCGATGTCTATGGAAACGTCGATAAAGAAACATCTATGTTTTAAATATAGACTAATAAATTTTCTATTTTCCTAAACAATTTTAATTATAGTAAAGTGTAATGATGCTGTATGTATATATATATATATATATATATATATATATATATATATATATATATATA
>BLKR01011472.1:0-32003 GCA_011170035.1 Teleogryllus occipitalis
CTTCTTAAAAATTCTCATCAATGATTTCAGTCCCCAAGTTCTCTGCCTACAAGAAACCAACTTTAAAGGCAATACATGTGCTCCGTTACGTGGATATAAAAGTGTATTCTGCAACAGAAGAGACTCTCTAATTGCAAGCGGGGGAGGAGCGACATTTGTGAAACAAGATGTTTTTCTTCATAATATTCCACTACAAACTCCCTTAGAAGCTGCGGCCGTATCGATCAAGCTTAATATAGTGGTGACTGTATGCAATATTTACTTACCGAATAGCCAAACATTGAATATTCTCGAACTTGACAACATTGTCATGCAACTTCCTAAACCATTTATTATAGTTGGTGATTTTAACAGCCATAATATTATGTGGGGCTCTCGAAGAACTGACAGAAGAGGCAAATCTATAGAAGAATGGCTCGATAAATATGATAATTTAATCCTCCTGAACAACGGAAGTGCTACAAGATTTAATACAAGCAATGGCACCGAGAGTGCAATAGATTTGAGTCTTGTGACTAGTAACATTGCTTCAAAATGTACTTGGAGCACCTTTGATCAACTTTATGATAGTGACCACTATCCCATCTCTATCAACTTCTCCGACCGACAATTGGCGAAAAATCTCAAAACTCACCCTAAATGGTTGATTAACCATGCAAATTGGTTACAATTCCAACACATCATAATTAATAATGTCGATAACCTTCCTAAATCAGACTCGTATCCACCTTCTCTTATAAATAAAACAGTTCAGGACTTTACTAATATGTTGACATTAGCTGCCAGTTCATCCATCCCTCTAAGTTCTGGAAAATAAGGAAACACCAGGTTCCTTGGTGGAATGAGGAATGCACTGCGGCCATCAAAGAAAAGAAGAGATATTTCCGAAAGTATAAGAAGAATAAAACCATTGAAAACGGAATACTCTTTAGGAAAGCTAGGGCTAAAGCCCGCTTAATTTTAAAAACAACAAGACTTCAATCTTGGAATAATTTTACATCATCAATAACTAGACAGACTCCCTCCTCTTTGTTATGGCAAAAAATCAAGTCCATTAGTGGCGCACCGATGAAATCCATCCCATTCATGCTAATAGACGCAAACGGTAATAAATACTCACAACCTCAAGACTCCAGTAATTTACTTGCTGTATCCTTTGCTAAGAATTCCAGCCACTGCAACTATGATCCGGAGCTTTTGAAATCTCTTGATTCAACATTTTTTATGCCTCAAAAACTTATTTCTTCATTGGTTGGTTCCAACAATGACCATTATAACAGAATTTTCACCTTAGACGACCTTCTTTATGTGCTGAAGAAAAGTAACAATTCTGCTCCGGGCCCTGACAACATCCCCAACAGTTTTCTTAAAAATCTACCAGCGAAGGCCCTGGACCATCTTCTTCAGATATACAATGTCATATGGTCCACTCAGACCTTTCCGGACCAATGGAAAGAAGCTATAGTTATTCCGATTCCTAAGCCCAATAAGGACAGATGCAACCCAGCTAGTTATCGACCCATATCTTTAACGTGCAATCTGTGTAAGCTTCTTGAGAAGATGGTATGCAACCGTTTAAGATGGTTACTAGAATCGAAAAGCCTCTTGTCTCCTTTCCAAAGTGGATTTAGAACTTTTCGCTCCACCAATGACCACTTAGTCGGAATTGATTCAGAAATCTGCGATGCGCTTAGCAGGCACCACCATACGATGGTTGTTTCGCTTGATCTCGAAAAGGCCTATGAAATGGTCCACAAATCCAGACTACTATCTATCATTTCTACATTGCCAATAAAGGGCAATATGTTTGCTTTCATAAAGAACTTTATTGAACACAGATTTCTCAAAGTCCGCGTTCAAGATAAAACATCACAGCAAGTTGAAATGTCAAATGGCCTTCCTCAAGGATCAGTGTTAAGTGTGTTATTATTCCTCATCGCCATAAATGAAGTGAGCAATATTGTAAAAAGCCCTGTGAAAATATTTCTGTTTGCTGATGATATCACCCTCCTCTGTAGTGGCAAAGATATTAATTTAATCACATCTATAATGCAAGAATCCCTCAGCACAATTAACGAATGGTCCAAGTCGTCGGGATTCATCTTATCAAAAACAAAATCAGAATTTATGGTCTTCACGAGATCTCGGAAAGTATTGAACTTGTCTTCAGTAGTCCTGAAAATTGGTGATCATAACCTAAGAAGAACGAATACCAGCAAAATTTTGGGTCTAACATTCGACCAGAAGCACTCGTGGAAATCCCACATTTCTTCCCTCAAAGCGGATTGCTCTGTTAGACTTAACATAATTAAAATGTTATCTTCACACAAGTGGGGAGCGGACGTTATTTCGCTAATCAATTGTTACAAATCTTTGATACAACCAAAGTTAGACTATGGAGTCGTGGCTTATAGTTCAGCCAGCAACCATTTACTAAGAACATTGGACCCTATAATTAATTCTGCATGCCGCCTAAGTTTGGGTGCCTTCAGGACCAGCCCATGTACTAGCCTACTAGTCGAAGCGGGCCTCCTTCCTTTAGACCTCCGTAGAAAATTCCTGTGCTTACAATTTGCTTACTCTTCTCATTGTCCTCCTCCTAATCCCACACTTAATTATATCTGTAACCTCTCTAAGTCCTTCCAATTTGCAAATCATCCTAACTATCCTAAACCGTTGTGTGTTAGACTTGCTAAGTACCGTGATGAACTTGGCATTGAGTCTCATGATATCATCAAGAGGAAACTCAACCCTCTTCCCCCTTGGGACCATTTCTCCCTGCCAATCAATACGGAAGCTACCAAATTTACGCATCCAGATATCCCTAAGCCTATCCTAAAGCAATTAATCCTGGAGTTTCAGCATAAATTTGCAAATCATAGCCAGTTTTTCACGGATGGATCCAAGCAACAATCAAGATCCAGTGGAGCTGTTATTTCCATTACCCCACCCCTTGAGTATCTTTACCGCCTCCCGGACTTCTATTCCATATTCTCATGTGAAGCTTGGGCTATTATCAAAGCTATTGATATTAGCATCCAAAGACCATCTAGCTCAGATATTGTTATTTTTTCTGACTCACTATCTGTTTTATCCTCTGTTCGCAACAGTCATTCCTTAAATCCCCTGGTTCAAGAAATCCAAGAAAAGCTTTATCACTCCTTCCTTAAAGGTTACCGCATTACAATAGCTTGGCTTCCTTCTCATATAGGCATCCAAGGCAATGAAGAAGCTGATGCAGCAGCGAAAGCAGCAATCTCTCTCCCCGAAATTGAAACTGAAGCTGGCGGCTCACTTCCTGACCTCAAAAACTACCTTTTACATGCGGTTAAGAAACTTTGGGACCGGAACTGGAAAATGTTGCCTTCCAAATTACATGCAGTTAGGAAGAGTATTGAGGAATCTCCCGTCACATCCGTAAGACTTAGCAGAAGACATCAAGTGGTTATTACAAGACTCCGTATAGGACATTTTAAACTTAGTCACAGCTACCTGCTAAAAAGGCTACTCCTGACCCTTGCCCAAATTGCGGCCTCCCAGTTTCAACTAAACACATTATAGTTGATTGCCAGGTAATGTCGGCTGTCAGAACATACCTCAACATCAATGACAATCTCCACTGTATATTCAATTCTGATTCCGGCCACATGAAAATTATAGAACTCCTCACCAAATTTAATCTCATAAATAGTATTTAGCTAATGACTATTCATTGTCCCATGTACAATATTAATATTAAGGCTCTATGTGTGTATCCCATGAAATTGTGCAACTAATGTATATTTGTATATTTGTAACTACTGTATTATTGTAACTGTGGTCGCCAATGACCTAGCCGTTTATAAGGCGACCTTAAATAAATAATTAAAAAAAAAAAAAAAAAAAAAAAATCCGTGTTAATCATACATAATAGCATTTCTATTAGTGAGTTCATTACCTAATGCACGTCCTATTTCATGAAGTAAAACAGAAAATAAATTCAATTGTACTCGTGTATTGATATCTCGTTATAATAAAAATCTTCTTATAAATCAAGATGAATTGCTTTTGGAGAATTATTTGCATTAGCAAACAGTGCGTATACTAGTATTTGTACCACCTTTACCATCAAATTTATTTGAACACTGCTCATGACGACTTTAATATTGACATTGTCAACGTATATTCAAAATAATAATATCAAGTTGAATAATATCTCTTTCAAATTTTAAATGTGTTTGAGTTGACCAAGTTTCAAATGCTAATTCAGTTAAATCTAAAATTCGCTAATTGACATGACTATACTCGCAATATCATTTTATTGTATTTTTATTCTATTTTATGAAAATGTTTTAAAATGTGTATTAAAAACTTAACATTGAACTTCATTCAATAAATATATTGTTTCTCTATTGAACTCTATTTTAATGGTAACTGATAATATTCTCGAAATGTTGAATGGATCAACACTCGAAAATCGTGAAAATTGACATATTCATTATTAAAATTATTATGTATAATTGTTAAAATTTTTAAAAAGTATTAAATGGAATCTGGTTTACACATTCTTTTATTTATGCAGCGGCGATGGTGTAACGGTTAGCGTATCGGACTGTTATACCCAAGTTTGCGGGTTCGAACCCGATCGAAGCCGTGGATTTTTAAGGGCGAAAAAATCCTTCGTACGCCTTCCTTCGGAGGGGAAGTAAAGCCGGCCGTCCCATGTTAGTAGATTTACTGCATGTAAAAATCCTCAAGCCTAAAGGACGCCTCTGAGCTAAATTCAAATCGCCTGTTTCGTCGCCCAAGTAATACCTTCTTTCTCCCATGGTTGGTGAAAGGAGCGTAGCGGAATTTGCGTGGTCAGACGGAAGAGCAGGCCTCATGGCCTGAGTCTCGCCACGTAAAATAAGGCAAAATTCAATTCAATTCTTGTTAACTACTCCGTAGTGATATTCCTATTACGATGTAGACGACTTGTACGTAGCGGACACGAAAATGCTCTAAATTTTTGTTATCAACTGAAATTCTTTGCAACACATTCTTTGCATTCTCTCGTGTCCTTCTAAGTTTGAAGCTGATATTTTTATTGAGGAGGGGTACTTTACATAAAGCCTCAAAAACATTTTGAAACATGATACCGTAGTCTTCCGCGGCCAGAGACATGATCTGGGCTGTCCAGGTGACGCCGCGTCGAAGGCTGAGGTGCAATAAATGGCTTAGAAGTAATTTTTTAAATTTTCAAAACCTCTCTGAATTTTCGAAAATTGCAAATCAAGAAATAATGCGATAAAAATGTGCTTTTGTGGTATAACTCGTTTTGAAATGTATACGAGCGTTCATTGGCATTCCCACAGCTCCAAAGTAAGGGAAATCATTTCCTTTAATAATCCCTCATAGTTCACAATCCATTCAAGGGAATCTAGACAAATTTCATTTTTCCGGGCAACGTACGCAACTGAAATGCAGAAGTACATTTTGAAGCTACGTATTGTCAACGAGTTATTCATCAGCATAATTCACAGATATTGCTACGAAAAATTCTTATTTTCACAATAAAAATGCGTCTTATCATTACCCCTAGACTCGTGCAGCCCCCACTGGCGGACCGCTGGCGCGCGCCTTCGTTGGTGCGTATTGTATTCGCCATGAAACATTTCGCGCACCTTTGTATTATTCATGGCCCTTGAATGTTGACGCACTGCAGTCTACAAACTTGCGGGGCGCCGCCACCCACCGAAGCGACCCCTCAGGGACTCCCCTCTCACTCTCACCTGCGGCGTTTGGTCCCCGCCTCCATCCCGCTCTCATTCCCTCTTCCTTGCCCTCGCCACCACGCCCCCCCCCCTGGCTCCCTCTTCCATTGGTCCTCTCGTTTTCGTCAGCACATCCTCTTGCACCCTCCCCCATTCGTCCCCTCCTTCTCGCCATCACGCTCCTGGCTCCCTCCCCCATTCGTCCCTTGTCCAAGCCACCACGCCCTCTTGCTCCCTCCCCCATTCGTCCCCTCCTTCTCGCCATCACGCTCCTGCCTCCCTCCCCCGTTCGTCCCTTGTCCAAGCCACCATGCTCTCTTGCTCCCTCCCCCATTCGTCCCCTCCTTCTCGCCATCACGCTCCTGCCTCCCTCCCCCATTCGTCCCTTGTCCAAGCCACCACACCCCCTTGCTCCCTCACCTATTCGTCACCTCGCTGTCACCACCACGATCTCTGACCGGGAGGTCCTAGGTTCAAGTCCTGACGGCGGCAGGATTTTCGACACTAGCTTTACAGCTAGATCGGATTCAGTCGCTGTCTGGAGGAGAATTCTAGCGGCCGGCTGCTCTGAACGGTAGTTATCCGTGATTTCTCCGATCAGCACCAGGCGAATGCCGGAGCAGTACCCTACCAAACGGGCCACGGACCACGCGCGATCTGCCCTTCCTCTTCCTTGTCCTATCCTCTCCCCTTACACACACACACACACACACTAACATGCACTACACTACCACATATTCGGGACCGGTCGGGAGCTTAGAGCTTGTCCCGGCTGGAGCGGTGCCCAGATTAGGTGGAAACCCCACTAGCCGACGGTAAGTCGGCGCCGGATCTCGCCGTCCTGCGGGGGAAGATTACCGCCATCGCACGAGCAAAAAACATGCACTACGCTAATGGGACGAATGATCAAAGCAGTTGACGCGCCCGGAAACACGAAAAAATCAAACAATCAATCAATCAAAAGCCACCACGCTCTGTTGCTCTCTCCTCATTCGTCCCCTTGCCCGCGCCACAATGCTGCCTCAACCACATGTACCCTTTCGTCTTCTCGTCACCGCTGCCTTCCTTCTCGCACACCGACCCCCCGCTCTCAGCCTTTAGCCCTCGCCACCACACCACTCGCCCGCTTGTCCCTTTGCTCTCGCCCGCACTGCCTTCGTTTTGCACCCGCCCCCCGGCCCACGCTATTACGCTCCCTAGTCCACTCGTGTCCTCTTGCCCTTGCCCTCGTTCTCGCTCCCGTCGCTTTTGTTTCCGCTTCCTCGCCCACTCGTCCGCTCTCATTCCTCGACCTCTCTCGCCCTTTCTCCTTCCTCCTCACCCTTCGCCCTCTCGCCCTTACCCTCGCTCCTCCGCTTTTGAACCCGCTCACTCGTCCATTCGTCCACTCTCATTTCCTGCCCTCGCTCTCACCGCCCCGGTCTCATCCCTCGCCCTTTGCCCTTGTCTTTTCTCTCGCCCTTTCTCCGTCCTTCTCACCCCTCGCCTCTTGCCCTCGCTCTCTTCGCTTTTGAACCCTCTCCCTCGCCCATTCGTCCACTCTCAATCCCCGCCCTCGCTCTCGCCTTTTCCCTTGTCTCCGTGCCCTTCCCCTCGCTCTCGCCTTTTCCCTTCCCTCCATGCCCTTCCCCTCGCTCTCGCCTTTTCCCTTGCCTCCGTGCCCTTCCCCTCGCTCTCTCCTTTTTCCTTGCCTCCGTGCCCCTCCCCTTGCTCTCGCCCTCGCTCTTCGTGTTTGCACTTCGCATGCCCGCACGCGCTCTCTGCTAAGCGTTTTTCTCCTCAATACACAAGGAGTGCTCTGCAACATAGATCAGGCTTTTTCGTGTTCTTTGTATCTGTTATGTAACATGGTGACTGCCTTGCAAATTAAGTATTTTTCGTATTTTAGCGAGAAAACAGAAGTATCGAATGAAGTTTCGTTCCGTACGTGTTCGATTATGTGTTTTGGAACACTGAATTTTCGCCCAAGTTCTGGCGAATAACTTTGTGCTTAACAGCCCTATATTGCCCCCAGTTCCCAAGTGAAATATACGCGTAGCTTCATTGTAATGAGTGTTGTAAAAATTGCATTCCCGGTCGCTGACGATGTTTAAAGTCTTTGCCACCAGAAGGCTAAAGTAAACGGAACCAATCCAAGCTGCTATATTCAAACTCATTGTAAAGTTATTTCAATTGTTTTAATAATTAATAACACAAGTTGTTATAATCACTAAATTATACTAAAAACAAATTGTGCACATGTAAAAAATATTAAAATTTGAGCTTAGCGCAATGATAGTTCAAAGCCAAGGTTAAATGAAATGTACCCGTTACGAGATACTTTATGCGATGTTTGTGGCAAAGCGGAAGCTACGAGATACCACGTTTTTGAAATGTTAATTTATAATGTTCTAAATATAAAAATAATACGAAAAATCACGAGTCATTTAAATTGTATTAGGTGTATTGTGCTCTAAAGTAGTTTGTCTTAATATGGCGAGCCACTACTTTATTTTCTTATCTCGAAGAATCGCTGCTGGCTTCTACTCAACGAAAATTGACATGATTTGTTGACAAAACGGAGCGCCGCGTGGATTTTGTTTCCCATCTGTACGTGAGCAAACGAAATAAGTACTTAACTTTTTATTTCAAGACATGTGTAGAATTATAATTGCTTTGCCATATAATTTTCAGTGACAAGCGGATTCTACTCGCAGATTTCTTAATTTCTAAAAACCTTCCAATATCACACTCATTAAAAGACAAATATCTAACCAGTGGTGGTCTTTTTTCGACAGTTGGCACAGACTTTTTTCGAATTCGTTTTCTGATCATATATGTCTGGGTTAACTTTTTGGTGTTGCCATACCCTGTTCCAAGTTGCTATCTTTTGACACCTGAAGAAAATTTTTCACATTTTCCAACTTTTCGATTTCCTAGTTATAGAACTTAAATACAACTTAAAAAATAATAAAGAAGAGTAAAACCTGTTCCGCTCATGAGACAAATCCGGTTCCGTTGCAGCTTTTCTGAAAATGGATAATTTCGAGCTCATTTCACAGGAGACTTTTGAGTTTTCGAAAAAGTTCGGAAGGAATCATTTGAAAAAGAAAATAACACAAAAAATGGCGTTTATGTTAAGTAATTCATTTACTACTATAGGTATAAAAGTTTAATGATAATGTTTGGGGCCGTTTTTGAGAAAATGTACAGTATTGAACCAATTTTCACAGCAAAAGTTTGAATTTTTGAGAAATTCGATCAAAAATTATTTGAAGCATTTGTAATTGCAAATGCAATATCGTCTAATAAACGTTCCTTATATAAATACTAACGAAGAGGGAGATGTTAAAAAAATATATTGATATAAATTTTGAAAAATCAAAAGAATACTTCCACCATATAGGATATTACAATCCTGTGATTCAGTACATTTAGTACTATCTGCCTTAAAGCTTTCGAAAAAAATTTGAAGCCGTTTTAGAGAAAATCTTGATTTTAGATTTGCCTTTATTTCACTCAAAATATGAGTCGTTTTAGGGACTTTTTCGAGAAATATAGGCAATTTTTAAACAATTATTTTCTTGAAAACTGCTTCAAGTATTTTTTATTTTAATTATTTCTCAAAACGACAGTGAACATTTAAAAATGACGCAGGGCCACTTTTCAGTGAATCTGTATTTTCAAATGTTGCAAAAGCACAATAGTGATTACAGTTATTTTTTCCTAATGCAATGTGTTCTAAATAGTATATCTTCAAATAAGTTTATTCAAAAATTATTGAAAAAATAGTTTTAAGTAATTTTTGTTTGAAGACCAGGAACTATATAATTTGTTTCTAAAAAAGGCTTCGATTTTTTCTTTAGATTCTTCAAATGTTTTGCTCTCTCATCTGAGAGCCGAAGAAATGATTCTTAGAAGAATGGAGCAAGCCTCATTTACGTTGAAAATTTCAAAAGTTACATATTATGCGAGAAAGCATGTTTCATTGTCTATTTTCACGTTTTTTACTGTTTTCGGTCTCCCAATGTGACTTTCAGAAAATGATAGAAGAGCAAGGCATTTATAAGCACATTATTGTGAATATTTTGTCTGAAGAAGTTTGTGAAAAAAGTTGTTTGAACAATTTTGAAAATGTGCCATTTTAAACTTTTACACCTGAGATTTTCAAAGACTGCACGATATTTGAGATTTTGAGAAATTTTATCACTGATCATTCAATGCATTTACGTGTGAAATGTAAATATTTTCGAGGCGAGATTTATTCCGAATATTTACATTTGTGTAAGGATTGAAAAATTTAATGTTTTTATCGTAATGGCACACATGTCTCGTAATTGTATTCTATTGGTATAAAGGTTTCAGAAAATAAGTTTGCATGCTGTTGGAGAAAACTCAAATATATATAGTTGGAAAATTATGACGACTTGTTTCCAAAGTACGTGGTAACATTTTTAAGATGTGCTTGAAATGATTTAAGGGGTGATTATTGAATAATATATGAACATGAACCTGTATATGTATATGAATCTTTATATTATATATTTTATATATTTTAATATACTGTCACATTTAGGATGAAATGAAGCTTAAAAAACTACAGGAGCCAACAACTAATTCCACACAACGTATACCCTAAGAAGAAAAATATACTCCCCTGTAAATATTAATATTGAAGGCTGGAAGTGAGAAATATCTAGAAATACACAACATCTTAACCTGAGAGCTCCATATTTATTAGCATCATTATTAGCCAATAAAGAGCTCCTTCAACTGCAAATAAAAAGACTATTTGGGCTATTTTGATATTATTCAAAACACCCATTGGAAAACAAGTTATTGATAAAACAATAGTATGTAATCCCTAGGCGTTATGCAAATACGAGGGACATCAGGGAGCAGTAGCTCAGTGCATCAATTGATGTCACTGCGGCGCCTCTGACAGGGAGGTCCTAGGCTCGAGTTCTGACGGCGGCAGGATTTTTGACACCAGCTTTTCAGCTAAGTCGAATTCAGTCGCTGTCTGGAGGAGAATTCTAGTGACCAGCTGCTCTGATCGGTAGTTTTTCGTGGTTTCTCCTATCAACCCCAGGCGAATGCCGGGGAAGTACTCTACCAAACGGGCTGCGGACCGCGCGTCATCTGTCCTTCCTCTTCCTTGTCCTATCCTCTCCCCTCACACTAACATGTACTTCACTAATACAGATGCCGGGAGACCTGTCGGGAGCACTAGAACTTGTCCCAGCTGAGGCGATGTCCCGATGGTGAGTGATACCAGATAAGGGAAAACACGCTAGCCGGATCTCGCCATCCTCCGGGGGAAGAATACTGCCTCCTCCGGAGGAAAATATAAACTACACTTACGAGACTAACGAACTCGGTAATAGACCTTCCGGTCAGAGGCGCTGCAGTGACATCAGTTGATGCTCTGAGCATCCTTCCCGGTCAAGTTAATGAAACATCGTTTAGAACCAACTCGTAGTAAATCTGCTAGGACGTGACGATTTGACTGGCGGTTGCGGATGTTCAGACAGTAAGATTAGTTGATGCTCTGAGCCACCTCCCCGGTGAAGTGAATCGAATATCGCTTAGAGCCAACTCGTAGTGAATCTGCTGGGACGTGAAGATTTGGCTGGCGGATACTCTGAGCCACCTGCCAGGTGAAGAGAATCGAAGATCGCTTAGAGCCAAGTGCTTGTGAACCTGCTATGGCGTGAAGATTCGGCTGGCGGTTATAGTGACATCATTTGATGCTCTGAGCCAACTCACTGGTGAAGAGAATCGAAGATCGCATAGAGCCAACTCGTAGCGAATCTGCTATGACGTGAAGATGCGGCTGGTGGCTGCAGATGTGCAGGCAGTGACATCATTTCATGCTCTGAGCCACCTCCCCGGTGAAGTGAATGTAAGATCGCTTAGAGCCAACTCGTAGTGAATCTGCTCTGACGTGAAGATTCGGCTGGCGGATACTCTGAGCCACCTGCCAGGTGAAGAGAATCGAAGATCGCTTAGAGCCAAGTGCTTGTGAACCTGCTATGGCGTGAAGATTCGGCTGACGGTTATATTGACATCATTTGATGCTCTGAGCCACCTCTCCCGGTGAAGAGAATCGAAGACCGCTTAGAGCCAACTCGTAGCGAATCTGCTATGACATGAAGATTCGGCTGGCGGATACTCTGAGCCACCTGCCAGGTGAAGAGAATCGAAGATCGCTTAGAGCTAAGTGCTAGTGAACCTGCTATGACGTGAAGATTCGGCTGACGGTTATAGTGACATCATTTGATACTCTGAGTCTTCTCCCCGGGTGAAGAGAATCGAAGACCGCTTAGAGCCAACTCGTAGCGAATCTGCTATGACGTGAAGATTTGGCTGACGGTTATAGTGACATCAATTGATGCTCTGAGTCATCTCCCCGGGTGAAGAGAATCGAAGACCGCTTAGAGCCAACTCGTAGCGAATCTGCTATGACGTGAAGATTCGGTTGGCGATTGCAGATGTGAAGGCAATGATATGAGTTTATGCTCTAAGCCACCTGCCAGGTGAAGACAATTGAAGATCGGTTAGAGCCAACTCGTAGCGAATCTGCTAGAACGTGAAGATTCGGCTGGGGGCTGCGAATGTGAAGGCAGTGACATCATTTGATGCTCTGAGGCACCTTTCCCGGTGAAGTGAATCGAAGACCGCTTAGAGCCAACTCGTAGCGAATCTGCTATGGCGTGAAGATTCGGCTGACGGTTATAGTGACATCATTTGATGCTCTGAGTCATCTCCCCGGGTGAAGAGAATCGAAGACCGCTTAGAGCCAAATCGTAGCGAATCTCCTATGACGTGAAGATTCGGCTGGCGGTTGCAGATGTGAAGGCAATGATATGAGTTTATGCTCTAAGCCACCTGCCAGGTGAAGAGAATCGAAGACCGCTTAGAGCCAACTTGTAGCGAATCTGCTATGACGTGAAGATTTGGCTGGCGGTTGCAGATGTGAAGGCAGTGACATGCGTTGATGCTCTGAGCCACCTCCAGGTGAAGAGAATCGAAGATCGCTTAGAACCAACTCGTAGCGAATTTGCTATGACGTGAACATTCGGCTGGCGGTTGCAGATGTGAAGGCAGTGACATGAGTTGATGCTCTGAGCCACCTCCCCGGTGAAGTGAATGGAAGACCGCTTAGAGCCAACTCCTAGTGAATCTGCTATGATGTGAAGATTTGGCTGGCGGTTGCGAATGTGAAGGCAGTGACATCATTTGATACTCTGAGCCACCTCCACGGTGAAGTGAATGTAAGATCGCTTAGAGCCAACTCCTAGTGAAATTTCTAGGACGTTCTTCGGCTGGCGGTTGCGAATGTGAAGGCAGTGACATCATTTGATGCTCTGAGCCACCTCTCCCGGTGAAGAGAATCGAAGACCGCTTAGAGCCAACTCGTAGCGAATCCGCTATGACGTGAAAATTTGGCTGGCGTGTTGATGGAGCCACCTGTGCGAGACAGTGTACAATCATTTGATAGACTTTGAGCCACCTTCACGGTGAAGTGAATGTAAGATCGCTTAGAGCCAACTCCTAGTGAAATTTCTAGGACGTTCTTCGGCTGGCGGTTGCGAATGTGCAGGCAGTGACATCATTTGATGCTCTAAGCCACCTGCCAGGTGAAGACAATTGGAGATCGGTTAGAGCCAACTCGTAGCGAATCCGCTCTGACGTGAAGATTCGGCTGGCGTTTGCGGCTGTGCAGGCGGCGCGCTGGCGCTGGCGCGGGTGGGCGCGGAGCGGGCGCGGGGCGGGGGCGGCCCGGGCGCTCGCCGCGCGCATGTGCGGGGCGGCCGGGCCGCGTCGCCTGCGCGCAGACACGGCGCGCAGCGGCGGCGCCGCTGTGTGCGTGCGTCGGTGCGGGCGGCGGCGGCGGCGGCGGCGGCGACTTGTGCAAAGCCGTGAAGCCCGCGGATCGAACGCAGTGTGCTGATTGCATTCGCGCGGAGAGGACGCGCGACCCGGCAGCTCCACGGCTGTCGCGCTGCCCCCAGTGGCCGTCGCTCCAGCAGCCGCCCCCGCCGCCCCCGCCGGCTCGGCGCCTGCGCCCACGCCCCCGGCCGCCGCCCCCGCCGCCCGGCCCCACGCCCGGCGCCCGGCTCCCAGCGCACAGCGCGCGCCGCCTGCAGTGAAACGCTCAAAACTGCGAGTCGTGAAAGTGGTGCTTAGGGGAAGAGATCTGTGTGCAGCGGCCTCTGGTGCAGCCCGTGGGGGCGAACGAGTGGTGGTGTTGGGAGGGGGCGCGGTTCTCGCGTGCCGACCGGGAGCGCGCCCGCGCGCGACCTCCGACTCGAGTGCGAGTGCGGGATAGCCAGTGGGCCTGCCAGTGTCTCCAGCGCCTTCCCCCGACGGCGGGCGCCGCCGGCAGCACCGTGGCTGGTAAGTCGCGCCCCTCCGCCCTCTCCCCGGGCTGCATGCGGCGCCGAAGGGGCGGAAACCCAACGAAATCACCCACAACACCTTCAAAGTTGACATGAATGTAACCAACCTTGATTCGGTGATTCTCCACGTTTCCTCTTACAGCTTTCCTGAAACCTCAGCAAGTACTCGGTGCTGCTATTTATACCCGCTCG
This sequence comes from Teleogryllus occipitalis, assembly GCA_011170035.1. Lineage (NCBI taxonomy): Eukaryota > Metazoa > Arthropoda > Insecta > Orthoptera > Gryllidae > Teleogryllus > Teleogryllus occipitalis. The sequence continues at coordinate 14,312 of BLKR01011472.1, forward strand.
TTATAATTTCGAAAAAAAAACAAACGATTGTTTTGTTGAAGTAGGGCAATGATAGTGGCTTGGGAACTGACAAAAATACGATTCTGCGATATGAAAGAAAAGGCCAATAACCCAGAAACCTCGTCGTGTCAAGCGACTCTTCTTGATGACGTCTAATTGTCCCATCCCGTTACCAGGGTTTGCCGAGTCCCAACGTGTGCGTTTCGCTGCCCAACGCCACATGTCGAAACCACCGGGTCGGCCAGCGACCGCCGCACGCGTGCCGGCGCAGGGCGATCGCCCGCGCGCTCGAGGGCGTTGCGCGCGTGCGGCGGAGGCTGCGACGCCGCGACGTCGCGACGCCGCGGTCGTGCGCCGCCGAGCGGGGCCCGCTCCGCTCCCGCGCGACGCGACCTCGCGCCGCGGCGCCCCAGAAAACTGGGTTGATTTAACGTCTGAATTAAAATGTTCTACACGAACTACCACCAAAACTCGAACGGAAATGAAGCTCCTAGGAGTTAGATTTAATATGATCACTGCAGCTCTTAGGAGTTAGATTTAATATGAACACTGGAGCTCTTAGGAATTAGATTTAATATGATCACTGGAGCTCTTAGGAGTTAGATTTAATATGATCACTGCAGCTCTTAGGAGTTAGATTTAATATGAACACTGGAGCTCTTAGGAGTTAGATTAAATATGATCACTGGAGCACTTAGGAGTTAGATTTAATATGGTCACTGGAGCTCTTAGGAATTAGATTTAATATGATCACTGGAGCTCTTAGGAGTTAGATTTAATATGAACACTGGAAGGAATTAGATTTAATATGAACACTGGAATTCTTAGGAGTTAGATTTAATATGAACACTGGAACTCTTAGGAGTTAGATTTAATATGAACTGGAACTCTTAGGAGTTAGATTTAATATGATTACTTCCGAAATACTATTTTATTATTTGGTATGACGTAATAATTGTGATGTCATTACCACGCACAGTTATGAAGAAAAAAGTAATAAATTGTGGAAAAGATCAAACGGGGGAGATAATATGTTAAACTGGATTGTATCCTATCTTTAGACCTGACACTCGCTTCCTTATTTTGGAATTTGTGGCAACATCACTCTCACGGCACGTAGCCCGGAGCTCTAGCTTATTTTAAAGATGTTTAATTTATCTGCCTCGTTGAAATGAAAAATCAGGCTTTTTTTCAAGGTAGAAATAAACGTGTGGTTATTAAGAAAAAATACGAATTCTCCGTCAAAATGATGCGTTTCCTTAATTGACACGCTTCAAAAGCCCGTATTCCCCTCGGGCACCCTCTACTGAAGGGCAGAAGGGCGCGGCCGCTGACAGACGCCGGCGCCGCGCCGCACGGCGGAGAGACGCGCCGCCTCCGGGGGACAATCGAAGCGGGCCTTTAATAATGCATGGGCAGGCGCCGCAAAGATCTCGCCGCCGCCGCCGCTGCCGCCGTCGCTTTGGCCGGGAATATAGGTTGTGCGGGAGGGCGGCATGACCTAGTGTGGGCGCGTCGCGCCAAACGCGTGCCGGCGCCCGCGGCCAGCCACCGCCTCCTTTGTCGCGCCGCGTCGTCGCGTTCGTGACGCGCAATCGGTGTGCGCGCGCGGGCGGGCGGGCGTCGGCGGTTTCCCCCGGTGGCGGATGCAATATGCATGGGCGCCACGAGGCGCCGCGCGCCGCGGGGGCGCTGCCGGCGGCGGCCGATGAAAACCAAGCGGAAGACAGACGGAAAGTCCCCCGCCTCGCCGCAGTCGCTAGCATTCGTTCGTTTGTTTTTCTTTTTTTCTTTTTTTTTTCATTCTTTTTTTTTCATTTTTTTTATTCATTTATTTGGGTTTAATTCATTTGTTTTTACATGTATTTGTTGTCATTCAATTCATTTGTTTGTTAGCAGAATATACGTCGGTCAGTGTTTCGGTTCTGATTGACGTCCTATTCTAAGCTTGAAAAGTAAAATGAGTGCGGAAAGTCGTTGAGCACCACCAGAGCGTTGCGTTCTTTACTAAATAAAAATCAGTATCAAGCGATGTTCTGGCGTTTGATGAGGTCCCAGTGCCTTGGTCAACTCGTGGACAGTTTTGTTGGTTGGAGATCGTATGTTGTACAGTTTCCGTGATGACGTACTTTAGTCGCACATATGTTGCGTATGCTAACGAACCAAAAACAACTTTTTTTATCAAATCGTCTCAATTACGTTAAAAGATGTTGGCCAGAAAATTTAAGAGTATTTAGGTGATTTTTTTTGTCGTCAATTTGATTACGTAAAAATGCAGTGAGGATTTCCATCAAAATGTTATACTCATAAATTTTGCAGCAACTTTTCTCCTATGTACTACACTTAAGGAATAGTATTTTTTATTGAGATTGTTTTTCGGCTCAACGCCACGCTGCACTTCTAGGTGCAGAGAAATTTCAGTCGCTGAAATTTTCTTCGTTAGACTTCGCTGCGTTGGTTAAAGAAAATGGGGTGGAAATACCGCGTCAAACCACATCTACCCTGCGCTTTTAGATAATATTTGTCAGTATACTTAATGTAATATTTGGTTTATTTTACAATTTCTGCTGCAGAATCGGAGCTCGAGTGGTAAATCGTTGAAAAACCATCAGATGTGAGTGCTCTGTTAATCCCGACGCATATCACCTCGAACATTCAATTTGTTTCTTTCGCATTCCCTCGTGCGTTACACATGACTCAGAAAATGAACTCAGTAGGAGTTCCGATCTGTTTAAAAAGAAACCATGCCCAGGCGCACCCGTACCACGCCGCCGCCAAGCAGCTACCGTCTGTCCAAACACACATCGCCACCGCCGACGAGGCCCCCGGCTCCGCGAGCCGTCGAGTAATATATTTTCGCCCTTCACATCTCTCCGGAAGGCAAGATAATCACCATAAATTTCGATGACGTTTGTAACATTTCCCGCGCCGGGTGTTGCAGGCGTTGGGCGAGGTACCTCCCGCGCCGGGCGCGACCGCCCACGCCCGCGACCGCCCACGCCCGCCCGCCCGCCCGTAGCGTTTAAAAGCTTCGCCGGTCGGGCCCGGCGCGTCAGAATGCATAGATCTATCGACGCTTTAATGATCTCCCGCGTTGTGTCCTACGTATCCCCAGCGGACTTAATGAAAATTTATTCCCCTATTAGGTACTAATAATCGTAGAGCGGATGCTTCGAACGCGGTGCGTGATATATGATACGGTTATTACGGGACGGTTACTAAATGATGAGTATATTCGCCGGCGCTAAATAGTATAGCTCCGCGCTAGAAATGATGACGGACGTACGGGAGAGCGGGCAGGGACGGTGCTGGCAGGACATGCCGAACGAATGTGACGTTTCAATTATAATTCACTGCGTATCGTATTTAATTGAGCGGGCTGTATTAATCGGACCTAATGCTGCATATGGCGATCCAAACTATTTCGGGAGAGCAAGTGTTTTTCGAAACGAAAATGGATATAGGCGTATCGCTGGAATCGGGCGTTTAATTTCTAAATATGTGGAGTTACTTAACGGGTATTTTGTTAATAGTTTACAGGAGGAAAATAAAACAAGTGATATTATCTCTAACATTAAATATACATTTATTAAATTGCAGTTAAAATATTATTTTGTTTTAGAATATTGCAATTTATGACGTCAATACTGTAATGCAGACTGTAATAGATCTATGTACGAGCTGAATGTGTAGTTATGCTAGCCATGAACTTGCAAAATAGTGACGCAACATTTGACGGGATTGTTTGGTTGCACGTGTAGTATTTTTCAAAGATCTTTAGTGACACATTTTAATTATATCTATCATGATGTATAATTGCAATATCATTAAATTACTTGTATCTCTGCCTCTTTTGCGATCAAATCCAGTGTCATCGCCAGGACACACGTTAACTGCAATGTAATTACTGCAATTATCCGCATTAGGGCAGTAGCTGTCACTATACGAAAGCCGATATTAATTCTTCAATTTCGAATGTTTTCCTTGAAAGACCGTAGGATTATGTTGGTTGATATTAAACATGCAATTCGCGCTTAAGACAATTTACTTTCAAATAAGCCGCATTTAACTCATTTTAACATCCTATTCTATAACATAATGATTTTCTGACGATGCCTCTACTGACACGGTATCGACAAGTCGTAACTCTCACTCACTACCGTTACAGTAAGAATTGTAGTTAGTGTTGACAATATATTTTACGCATCTAGTCACCAGAAATAAGACATTGTAAATGCATACCTTGAAGTAAATATGAATCACGCATATTCAGCTCTCCTTAAATTGAATAACATTTTATGCTCATCTTTCACCATTGAACCGTCCAATGCAGAAAGGATATATGGTCATATTTCGACTATTTTAATGTTATTGATTGGTATGCCTTCCTTTTAGATTTACCTTTCACTGTATACAAAGGATTTTGGTACTATATTTCGTTAAGATTCTGCTAATGTATATGCAAAAACAGTTACAAAATGAAATAATAATAAGAATAAAATTCTTGTAAATCGTTTTTCTATCTCCTGTAAAATTGTGAAAATGTAAGATGAACCTTTTCTGCATTGGGCGGTTCAATTGTAATTTTTTAAAATAAAATAATACATGTACTTCATTAAAACACTACCAAATTTTATTTGAAAACGTATTTATCTTCATCATAATTAAGTGAATTTGCTTGTAAATCTTGCAACTTGCAGCTCTCATAGGTTTTCCGTGCTTTTCCCGATCAACATCAGACGAATGCCGGAACTGTACCCTCAGAAACGGGCCGCGGACCATGCGCGATCTTTGCTTCGTCTTCCTTCTCCTTTCCTCACCCCTTACATATACACTTACACTCACTCTCACTACATTACCACACTTGCCGGGAGACCAGTCCGAAACTTAAAGTAGGCTGGGGTAGTGCCACGGTGGTTGGAGGTACCTTGTTGGGAAAATCTCCGACGTAGGTCGCCGCCGGGTCCCGCCATCCACAGAGGGAAGATCACCGCCACCTCGCGAGATAAAAAAGCATGATTTACACTTGCGAGCCTAATGACCATAGTAAATGACGCGTCCGGAATCACCAATCAATCAATCAGCCAATGGAAAAGGAAGAAAGAAATTGGGAAAAAATATTAATCAGGAGTATCTAAGGAGACCCTGGAGCATTTCACGAATATGACGATTTACTCGCTCTCACATGTGCTCGAGCTCCGACTCCCGGAAGAGACCTCAGCAGTTTGCGGGGAACTTCTCGCTTCCACGGAATCATTCAGCATCTGCGCAGAACGCCAAAATGGATTAACAGAGGTTTTCGGGTTGTTCTCAGGATTAATCAGTGGAACACTACGTACATAAACTCACTCCGTGGCTGTTGTTTCACTTGTCTTCCGAATACTTTCACTTTTGTGAAATTCCTCAAATTGATCCAACATGTCAACTAGGTCTAAATTATCAGTTTCGATTTTTAGGTTCTATTTACTTAATCTCATTAAAGTATTTTTAGATGGGAGATTCTTTTTTATCTTCGGATCGTTACTTTCTTTTACCGCCTTTGAATATCCAGTAGAGTGCTTATTTGATTGTTACGGATAGTTTTCCAATAATCTAGTATTGATCACAACAACATAATTTACAGTTTTCAAAATTTCAGTCGTTTGTATATTTTGTTGAAGGAAAAGTGTTGAAATCACCTCAACAATACGTTATTGAATTTTTGGTCGAGAAATCCCTGTTTAAAATTGTTCTGGGTTGTAACTCTGCACATACAGAAGGACTATGATCTATTAGTGCTGTTTTAAACACGTTAAATAATGGTAAAGGTGGAGAGGCTATTATTTACCGAAAATCGAAATGTGTGTGGGTCAGATTAGAAGCTTTTCAGCTGTAACTCGATTAATACATCATGTGTAGGATCTAGTTGTGCTGTTCCGAAGATCACTAAGATACTTTTTCGAGATTTCATGAAGTCCTTATGACATTTTAAACAAATTCTAGGAAAAGGTGACATTTTAAAAAATCGAATAAAATAAAGTGCATTTCTAAGTAAGGCATAGGTATGATTTTCGTTGAAACCTGTGACATTTTGTAAATTGTAAAAATCTTTGTATTTTAAATAAGTGTTTTCGTTTAGAAAGATGTTTGAGCTTCCTACTCAAACAAATTTCGTGATATTTGTTTTAAATAAGAGGTAATAGCCTAGATATTTTATCGCCTACTATTATTATCAATGTTGTAGTATAAACACTACATTTTAATAAAATTGTAAAATTAATAGAATGAACTTTATTTGCCATTATTTGCTCATTACGGCTCGCCATTTGAGTCAAGACGTTTTCTCAGTTCTTCTTCAGGAAAGTCTTCGTTCAGCCAAGTAGGTTTGAGTGAGTGTGAGGTTACCCTTGAAGCGAATATAGCGAATTTTGGAAGTTCGAAGATTGAGTGTTTTTAATTGAAAAGATTAGTGAAAATATGTTCGTGAACGCTTCGTCCAGCAATGATTTAAAACACGTGTCTCTTTAAAAATCAGTGATTATAATTGTAAGTGAAGTTTGATTGAATTGTAAGTAAGTGTACGTTTTTAGATTAAGATGAAAAGGAGGATTTTCTTCATACTCTACTCCAACATATATGTCCAGATCTTCATAAATATAAAACATTTCAATTATTTTCAGAAACATGCTTAACACTGTGTTCAAAGTGATGACCATAAACAATATTTTGGGGGAGAATAGTTTTTCCATGTAGTGCATATGTTGTGCTTTTCTGTTCTAACTTTTCTTCAGTTCTTCATTTTAGGTGACGTAATTGAAGAGTTCAGCTAGTTCAAATTTATTTTGTAATCAGACTTATCAGACTTTCTATTAAAATCTGAAATTTCTTTCAGAAGGTAATTTATCCTTCAACTAAATGGCGTTAAGCATAACGCAACCAATCTGTAAAAATTTTAAAACTAAGCAACAGTGCTCTTTAGAAATATTGCTTTCCAAATCTCTATTCCACTTTACAACCATATTGATTCTTGGGGTTTGGAAGCGCCTGACATCACTTAAAGACCTAATTGAATGGTATAACTCGTTCTATTGTAAATCTTTAAATGATGTCAGGAACGTTTTTTAACTACAAGTGCTACAACAGCATGTACTTTCTCGCAATTTGAGGAGCGATAAGGTCATATTATAATATAGCAATTTCTGCCCTCTTTATTCAGCCATCACTACAAAGTGCCCAAACCATAGAGGCAATCATTGCGACAGCCAGAAACTTCATTCTACTACAAAAGAAACAAATAACTAAATGTCAACTATTTAATTATTTGCAGTATATTATGCACATAAGCTAAGACAATGTCGCATTTGACCATTTATACAAGCTACGATAATTTCACCGTTTTTAAGCTCCCTTTATGCCATCCGAGGAAAAAATTAAAGAAAAAATTCAGTCATTTTTGAGAAAATTTTGAAAATGTTGAGGAGTTTTGTAAAATGTCCCCATAAATCAATATATCCACTTGAATTTCAAGGGTCCGCAGTCAAATCGATAATGGAATATCAGTTTTGGTGCAAATCCTGGTTATGGTTTAGCTGTTAGCGTTGTTTACCTACAGATGAAGGGACGGACGGACAGACGGACGGACGAACAGAATTTTGCCGAAAACTAATTTATCCGTATCAATGATCCAAATGCGGATTCTGACTATGTATGTTAGAGAAACTAATTTACTACATATTGACATAAAAAGTATTCCCCTTTTTCGTCAACAGGGATATGAATATTTAATGAGTTTTTCTATAGAAAAATTGTCGTTTTTTCCCACAGCATTACAATGCTTTTTCTTTACTGCGTAAGCAGCAGAAAGTAAGAGTCCGAGTAATTGTTGAGTAAAAATCATGGTGGAATAGCATGAATGAGTTACTTCGACGCACCGATTTTTGCTCATTCTGAACAACACGTTTGTGTCACGAACAACGTGAGCACAGCACGGGCACTTCGTTTGAAAGGCCAGACCAGACGCTGACCGCCATGTTGCATGGAGAGCGAGAAGTTTTGAGAAACATTTTGAAAATGATACAAAATGACAATTTTCAACAGCAGCCAACCAAAAATAACACGATGAAAGAGTACATTATGCAATATTTAAAAGAAATGATTCATAAATCTGTTTCAGTGTCTTGTAACGATGTGATAATTTTGGTATCTGGTTGCATTTAAAATTACCGCTAATGTTTTGTCGCAAACTGGTGTCTGAAGCTCATTGGTTCAAGTCGCAATGGCAAGAGTTGTGCATTTCCAGTAGTTTTTTTTCTCAATTCAGCGCGTAAATTCCCCTTGAATCCGCGCAGAGTAATATTGCGTGATTAAAACAGGGTTTTTATCACTGTTTAGTGTAATTGAGCATGTCATGTTTCTGGCAAGAATTTTTTAAAATATACTAGCTGACCCGGCGAACTCTGTTCCGCCTTAACAGCCGTTCCCATCTTTTTCTCTCAAACAAAGAAGAATTTTTAAAAAAACGCTCTGATATTAAATAGATAATTAAAAAATCTATTACGTAGCAGAGCGTTTTTTTTTTTTGGAATTGATTTTTGTTTAAGAGAGAAATACAAAGCTGTAATCATAGGGACCGGCTGTTGAAGACAATAAATAAGCAGATTTTGGAATTTATTAAGTTAAATTGTTTATTATAAAATACAAATAAAAAAATTAAGTAGATTAATCATTCATTATTGTTCCTGTATCACACAGGAACGCTGTCGAACGGGATAAACAGTATCCCATGTCAGTCTCCTGGCTCTAAGCTTCCTGCTCACCAATTTTCAGCCAAATCGGTACAGCCGTTCTTGAGTTATAAATAGTGTAACTAACACGACTTTCTTTTATATATATAAATATATCAGATTATTATTCGTATCGAAAAAGCATAAATTGTATAATTAGTTAATAAACTAATATCACTGCGTAATTCAATGTTATATTTCAAACTAACAACGAGAAAACTATTAAGGAACGCAAATGCATTGCGTTATTCTCGTATGTGGTACCAAATGCTCTGTGAAATTTTCTGTTTCTCAATCTGATACAGAAGACGTTGCCTCCAAGGACTTGTTGGAGGCGCCAGTCGCTTCTCTTTCAATTTGAAAGCCCAATATTTGTATTTAGAATTCTTAACCAGGTAGCACAAGCGCCTCTTTCTGTAACGTCAGTACACGCACCTGGTCTCACAGATCCTTCTGCTTGCATTACCCTTAATTCAATTTCTCCTTATAACTTCGATGAAAGGAGTGTATCAGAAAAAGATGGATATTATTTTGAATAATGCGATATATTTTTAAATCATTTATTACAATATTTAGTGGTTTGTATACAAATTAACAAAACTGAAGAAATGAAATAGTCTAAAATATTTTCATTTTATTTGGTATATTTTATATATCTGACAACTTTCCTTCATTGCATGATTTACAAACTGTTAGTGAATGCGCCAAACAAATAAACTTTTTGCATATTTGGCACTAACATTTTGTTAAGTCGCGTAAAGTACTGAACGAAAACCGTTGCACGAGTGCACGCAGGTGGTCTCTGAGACACATACAACGTTTTGGAATGTCTCACCGCTAAAAACGATAAAAATACTCACTTTCTCAAAAGAAGTGCGACTCTTTATCTGTGGAAGGAAAAAGTACCTGGAAGCAGTGATCACAGGGGGGCAAAATGCAATCACAATATTAGACTAAAGACTTCCCAGGTCTCTCAGATCACTTGCGTGCACAGCCGGGTTAAAGATGTATTATTTTCGTTTCACGATTATCTCAAGTTGATTAGTCGCTACTCCCGAGTTGAATTCTTAAAGTTAACACTCTCTTTGTGCTGGTTCGCTCTTTGGAAACGTATGTAAATTAAAATAGCAGCACGTCAAGTGAACGACCCAATGGCAGCAGTTCATACCAGGGTCCACTGATGGCGCTTTTCCGGAATGCTCCCGTGCCCCGAGATGTGGAGTTTGAAACACAGGCAGGCGCGCGAAGTTTTGTGAGTACGTATTATTTCCTTGTCACTTTATATTACCACCTAAGTGACTAATTTTATTAAGCGTAATGTATTGTGTGAATTTTATATTGTGGGTCTATTGTACAAAACTTTGCAAGTGATGTTTTGTTATCAAACATTAGTGTGTAGTGCTGGTACATTATATATGGCGTATGTAGGTTTCCCTGCCTGGAAGGCAATGCGGAGCAGGCTACTGAAAACGACTATTTAAGCAGAGAGGATCATTATTTCAAAATTCGTACTTGAACCCAGCAATCTGATAATTCTCCTTTATACATAGAACAATAAATGACTGGAATAATTTACCTTGTGAAGCATTTGCGACTGGCCGTGAAAGTGTAAATATATTTAGAAAAATAATAGTGATATAAAATACGTATGTAATGTATTTATGTTGCGCGCCTTGCGTGGTATTGTTTTTCTTTCTTTTTCATTCTTATGTTAATATGTCTTAATGCAACAATATTCGTTTTACATACATTGTAATACTTCTTAGAAATCCACCACTGGGTGTTAAACCCTAAGTAGATCAAATATATCTACCTATCTATCTAAAAAACGAATCTGTACGAGTTAAAATACGAGTTAAAATGTCACATCCATTTTGGATGACAAGACTTTGGCAGCCATGAGTGGTGAAACGCAAGACGAGTGATGAAACGTAAGACTGCAGATGCATTCTCATATTTCATAAGAAATATATGGCTCTGTAGGAGGGTCTGAGGTACAAATGACACAGTGTAATTGAATGTTGTTAGTTGGAGGTAACTTTCGTAAGCCAGAGTAACTAGGTGCGCGAAAAACTGGGAGGACGCAGGTGTTAGGTGAAGGTCGAGGCTGAGGTACAATGCCCTCAGAAAGAAACAAGTGTTTTATTGGTGCTTTTAATGAACAGTAGCTCCAAAGATGAATTTATTTTTCTCTTTGAAGCCCTGGTTGATGCTGTTATTATTATTATCCTACTTTTTCTCAGCTATATTTGCTGGTAAAAATGCTCACCTTCCCCAGAGTTGTTTTGGGGACAGGTTTGGTCACAAAAGAATGTCATCGGATTTAAGACAAAACGTTTCTGACGATATGGGCTGTTTGTAACAAAACTGCACGCTGTTCCATGTTCAGAACGTTTTTGGATAGTTTAAGTTCTGTTAAGTTTTTTAGGAAGTTTTTACTGACCAGGCCTTTCGCTGTTATCACGAGTGGGTATGTTTTGGTAGCATTTAATTTCCAAAAATGTTTTTGTTCGAAGGATAAATTTTCATATTTCGAATTTTTTTCTATTTCTTTCTATTTATGTTGTGGGATAATGGTACTGTGATGTCTATTGTTACTCCTCCTTTCTTCTTTTTATCTATAAGGAGAATATCTGACCTATTGCAATCGACAGTACGATCAGTTACAATGGTCTATCCCAGTACAAAATGGTGGAACTTGTTTCCAGCACTGGAGGAGGGATGTACTTATAGAATGGCGGTGTCGATTCATCCAATCATTTATGCTCTATTGCAATTGCCCTGTGCACGATTTTCGCAACTTGATTATGCCTACCTGATTAAGCACTGTCTGAGAGGGAAGAGCATGCAGCTGTGATGTGTTTTATAGTTTCTTCTACAGCTCCACACTCCACAAAAGAAATGCTAGTTTGCGGTAAAAACGGAAACCGTGAACGAAGAGACTAAGTCGCTGGTTGGAAAATGGTCTCCAATGAGAGCGCTGAAATTGGCTCCGTCCGCGTGCACCGGCTGCGAAGCCTCGAGTTCTTTCAGTTCAATTCAGAACCATTACCAATTTCAGCGTCAGTTCTGGATTTAACCTCCCTCATCTCTCATATTTCGAGCGAATACCTCTAAAAACACGGTGATATTACCGTATACTAATAGATTTTGTCGGATTCATGTATTTTAAGATTTTAGAGAAGATATGAGATTCACGATGATCCAAGATCTCAGTTTCTCATTTTTCTTTCTCAAGCGTTTCGTTCGCAACATAGTCGGAATTAGTATTTAAAATTCAGTCGATTTCCTTTCCTAATTCATATTGAAAGGATGCAAAAACAAACTCTAGGTTTCGGATGTATGATAAGAGCGGCAATACAACAAAATGCTTCGAGTTTCAACAGCCACATTATCTCAATACGAAAAAAAACTATATTGGATTTTGTGGACTGGTCATTGAAAAAGACTTATATGTTGTTTCAAAATCTGACTTGTAATTTTGTTCCCGTTTTGTGTGTTTCTGTTGCGTTTATATTTTACAGATAAGGAAGTTCCACAAGTCAACAGCCAAACAACCTAACATTTTCGGAAATCTAGTTTGTACATGAAACCTACCGTCATGCTACAATATGTTGTGGCCGTTCGTGACCGCATGTAAATATTTTGTAGGAAACGCAGGGCTTTAAAATTCCCTTATTTTACTTGGAGCGTGTGTTTGTACTTGTTTCGAGGGCAGACAAACGGCAACGGGGGTATTGTTTGGCTCCTACCAGAACGTAAGCAGCGAGTTTGAATCACTGAATGCGCTATTCTGTGATTGTTGTCGGAAAGGACAAAACGATTTCTATGTGAGACCCCTTTTGTGCCCTCAGATATGTCTTTTAATTCAACATTGATATTCTTCACGATGTATACATAAAATCTCATGTTTTAACACATTGTTTCTTCTTTATGTAAACTTTTATTGAACGTCGAACAATCTGGTACGAAAATTTTCCTGGATATTTTTTTATTAGTTAAATATAGTTTCTAGAAAAAAAATTGTTGGCCATGATCCTTAAAGACCATTTGGACATGAAGCAAACATCCTCACTTTCCACTCTCTAGATTCAAACAAACAAATCATTCGGATATATGATTTATGCATCCGCAATATTTTCCCGTTTGAGTATTAACGTGAGAGGTTTGAGAGTATTCTGGACATTAAAAGAACGTACATCTTAACACACATAAATTAAGATTATCCAGTTTCTTGAGAAATGTACACAAATGTTGAACAGAAATTATTGCAGGATGATCTGCATGAAGAAAATTGTCTCCCATTTTCACTGAAAGCCAAGGAAACACGCTGAGAAGCTGAAGTCTGAAAAATTCAGATTATTTCGAAAAAAACATTATGTCTTTTATTATTCAAATTATAGCTTTAACATACATTTTCTGCAATATTCCAATTTTAACGATGTCATAAATACACACTGTAAACTTTTCCTTGTAAAGTTAGTTTGCTAAGATCATTTCTGTTTTACGATGTGTGTGACCCGGTTCAGCGTTTTGTGATCGGTTACGGGTCGCCAAAGAGAGAACATTTTTCAGGAAAGCGTAAAAAACTGAGATAGCTCGCGGCGGTCGCGAACTTCGCAATTCTCATAGTTCTCGACTAACTCCAAGTCAATGAAATTCATTTAAAAGAGAGAAAAATGTGTTTTGTGCGTTTTTAGGAAAGTTGTATATTTCAATTAACTGGTAAACTTCAGCACATTACAGGCTTTAGCTTATGCTGTATATTTGACTGATATTTTTCATAGTTTTAATGTTTTGCTTGTGTCATTCTTTTTGTTCATTTTCTTTTTCTTTTAAACCATAAATGTTTTTGAAACAAATAGTGTTTGTGAATGGGAGGTTATTACATCGTGGCAATACCAATAATATAACTGAGACAATGTCAACAATGTAATTGTTAATGAGAGATAATTCTCAAGTGAAGATATAAAGCAATGCAATGCTAATATTAATCTGAATAAGGTGTAAATACATGTTTGAAAATGCCGTTATAAACGGTATCTATATCAAAGAAACAACACTTCTTATTTGTGTAAAGCTTATCGTAATCTTGGGAAAACCATCATTTAGTTTAGAAATTATCACAGAATATTAAAATGTAAAAATCTTAACACATTAATGATTCAATGTAGAAAATTGAAACAACTTTTCATAGTGTCGATGTATTTAACCGATTTCGATTTCATATAATTTAATTATCACTCAAGGGAAGAAACATCTACTCTGAATAAAGTTGTTGTTTTTATCAATAAATTGTAGTAGAACATTTCATTTAATACAGTGCCTTTTTTTGTAAAGAAAGAGAGAATGTGCTGATGTTAAAATACTCTAATCATCTGAACTAGTAGTACTACTGCAGCACATCTTTTTTCACATTATTAGAAACGATTATGAAATATTGCAAATTGTGTCATACTAACCCCTCAGCTGTAATTTGGAAAAAGTCCAATTGAACCAATTTAATTGAAGTGCCTTGGGTGCATATCTGCATTTATTTCAGTAGTCACGAAATGTAGTCATTTCTTATATTTACAAATGAAACAAATAAATTTAACAGTTGCAGCATTTGCAGCACATTATACAGAAAAGAAAGAATAATTTCACACAAGCATGCCTCGATTACATCAAAGTGAGTTTCTAATGTTTGAATATCATAATAAGCAATCAAAACTATTTAAAATAAAATAAATGTATTTATTAGTTCTAAGTTGAATGTATTATCTTTTTTAAAAACTATTTTCTTTCAAAATAATATTATCTACATCATACGACCATTACCATTGGCCGTCTTGGAGATAGATGAGACCCCGAGTCTCACAAAAATTTGGGTCCCCAAAGTATTGTCTGAAACATTTATTACGTTATTTTATCAAAATTTATTCTGAAAAGGTAATATAAAAACTAAAATGTGTTACTCCTTCATTTTATGGTCATCAAACGAAATGTAAAAAGATTATTAGAGAGATGGGATTTAAATCCCATTAGAGTTCAGATAATTTTATATTGGTTATTCAGCTTCCTATTACAGAACAAGGATTCATTAGAGGGATTTTCGATATTTTTTTGTATTATCTGCGGTGACCCCTTAATCATGGGGATCCAAGGTACGAACCACGTCAGCCTGTGCCCAAAGACAGCGCTGACCATCACGACCCACAACAAAGAAGAATTTGAAACCATCGTGTTGCAATTTTGCGAATTGATATCGTGTCAAACGAAGCGCGGGAAATTCGAATTTATAATTTCGATTTTTTGTCCATTTTTCGAAAATGCATCGGAAAAATTGGAGCATTACAATCCTTTCTCTGCTGCGAAAACAGTAGGCGAGAAAGCAACTGGTATTGCTACAGAATTGCACAGACTTTCTCGTATTTGTTAGATTCCTTATTCTTCAGTCAGGACTGTGTTTTACTTTATGCTCCACACCGCCCTCTCAGCTGCCATCAATTAGCACCTTAAAGTATTTTCTTCACATTTTTCTCAAGTTTTCTGAATCCCAATTAGTAGAATTGAATTGTTACTTTAAGAATATTATAGAAGGGTAAAATCTAGTCCTATACGCACATTTTCAATGGTTAATTTGGAGCCTTTTTAACAAAATGTGGTTTGAGCATTCCTGAAAATGCGCGTTTTGAAGATAATTTTAACCTTTTTTTTTTTTTTTTTTTTGATTTTTCGAAAAACGTCATAACAAATACCTCGTATATACGTATGTATACGACAATGTAGAAAATTAAAAACTGGGATCAAAGTTTTATCTTTACAATTAATTATAAAACGTGTGTGAGTCAACAAACAAAACCAAGTGGAAATATAAGATGCTAAAATTTTTCTTGTCTCGAAACTGAAATAACTCCCTATTCATGCCTTTCCAACAGAACAAGGAAACAAAGCAATATTAACAAAATATTGTTGAGCTGTTTACAATAAATCATCGCTAACATTCATTTTTTCTCTTTGATTAAGTTGGTAAGCCTTACTCCACCGCCCCCTGCCCTCAGTTTACACTTTCGAGCACTTACAGCCCGTCAGCCGTCAGGCCGCCGTTACCCTCAGCCACATCGTGACCTGCACCATCTTCAGGGTGAAGCAAAAGGCCTGTGATGACATTGGGAGCCCTCTGCCGTTTAGAGAGGCGGGCCGTTTAGTTGTGACGGGCAGCAGGCCCACCGCCTCAGTCCGCAGACCCATTGTGAGTGTATGTTCCATCTGTCTGCTTCCGGGAGCTGTAGCTCAGTGCATCAACTGATGTCACTGCAGCGCCTATGACCGGGAGGTCCTAGGTTACACTCTCCACGGCGGAAGGATTTTCGACACAAGCTTTCCAGTTAGGTAGAACTTAGTCGCTGTCTGCAGGAAAATTCTAGCGGCTGGCTGCTCTGATCGGTAGTTTTCCGTGGTTTCTCCACACCAGGTGAATGCCGAAGCAGTACTCTACCAAACGGGCCACGGACCGCGCGCGATCTTTCCTTCCCATTCCTTGTCCTATCCTCACGCACACACTAACATACACACACACACACTAACATGCACTACACTATCACATATTCCGGGAGACCGGTCGGGAGGTTAGAGCTTGTCCCGGCTGGGGCGGTGCCCCGCTGGTGGGAGAGTTCTGGTTAGCGGGAAACCCCACTAGCTGACGGTAGGTCGGTGCCGGATCTCGCCATCCAGCAGGGCAAGATCACCGCCGTCTCCCGAGAAAAAAAGCATGCACTACACTAACGGGACCAATGAGCAGAGCAGTTGACTCGCCCGGAAACACAAATCAATCAATCAATCAATCTGTCTGCTGGCCGTCATGTCGCCCTTCGGAGGTCCGTATGGACATGGAGGAAAGCGAAGAAATTGTTGGTTTAGTAGGAGATTGACGTCAGTGTGGAAAAGCCTCAACTTCCCCCCGACACACCGCGAATATCCATGTCCGATCCTGGATTGAAACTCCCAACCGTTCGAACCAAGACTGCTGAGGCGACACTCCGTTAGCGATCTTGGCCGTATAGGTGGCAACTGTTTCCAGTACGTTTGAAACAAGTGCAAAACAGTTTTCCAACTCGTATTTAAATATTAGTTTTTCTTCCTCTCCTCTTCTTCCTTTTTCAATGTGGTCCATTTCCTTTCTAAGCTTTCAGTAGTAAGGTGTGTTTCTGATGAATTACTTCTATTTTTTATAGTTTTTTTAAACCGATTATTTTAATATTATTCATGTCGAATGTTTCATAGGCGTTGAAAATTTGAAAATGAATTATATAAAAAATATTGACTCGGCGTTAGAAAAATGTTTATTCATCAACATGTAGGAGTAGGCTTCCTCATCGACCATTTTTTTAAGTTTTCAAAATCACAGACTTTTGTGCAAAAATAAAACTATCTCACGTCTCGCAAGTACTCTGCGCCTCCTCTTGTCAGTTAGGATCCGACACGACACAGCGGGTTTGCGTCGCTGAACTGGAAGAGTGGCATCTTCTGCTTTGCCGTGGCCTCCCCTTCCGCACTGGTTGCAGCCTGCAGCTCTCCGTTCCCTCTCCCTTTGCCGCTCACCGCACATTACAGTGACCGCCCTTTCTCCTTGCCCCTCCCTTGCTGTCGCCCTTGTGAGGCTGCTGATGCTCCTAGTCTTCAGCTCCTTCGTTCGTCCTCTCTCTTCCCCCGTCGTTGCCCCGGCAACCGGCCCGGTCAGCGGGAAGCGCGCGAAGGGAGCAATTACACAGAAAATCACGAGGGAAGCGCTCGGCGGCGCGGCGCGCCCGATCAGACACCCCGCCCCCGACACCAGGCCCGCCCTCCCCACCCCCGACACCAGTCCCGCCCTCCCCGCCCTCGCCACCACCCACGCCATCGCCCCAGCCCTAGCCCTCGCCCTCGCCCCCGCCCCCACCCTCGTCCCC